>JABCMJ010036932.1:0-28846 GCA_014822125.1 Arbutus unedo | reverse complement strand
ACTCATTTTACATATAACCAGCCATTCCGCCTTGTATGAGTTGTTCGATCATTATAAACGAACCTTGCATTATTTCAGGATGAGTACACATAACTGCGAAGTTCTATTACATTTTGATGTCTTCACGACTTTTAAAATGTCTTTTATAAGGTAGAGTCATGATTCATTATATATGATATTGAACTTTTGCTTCTATTAAGCAACGTGGAACTATTGACTATGTATCTGTATGTCTACCAAAACTCTTCCTGACATCTGACGTCACAGCTAGTACCACAACTTGATTGGGGTGTCATATTAAAGAGTTGTTTGCCAATATAAATATGTATTATTACAGAACAAGCACAATTAACTACGAAGTTTTTTTTTTATCAAAAAAAACTGTGAAGTTTCATTTTGTTTTGACACTCTCATGGCTTTTAAATGACATTGTACACAATACATGATTCATTATGCATATTACTGAATTTTTATATTTATTAAGCAGCGTGAGACCTTGACCAATCATTCAAATGTTCACATAGACTCTGCCAAATATCCGACCTCATAATTGACAATACAACTTGAATTTACTGACACATTAAAGAGTTGTACACCAATATAAATATGCAAAATGGAGGAAAAAGAAACATAACCACCACATGCAATTTTCCAAGGACAATGGATTTTGATAGACACCACACAACACCATAAACACATCATAATACATCTGTTGAGAGAGAGAGAGAGAGAGAGAGAGAGAGAGAGAGAGAGAGAGAATGGAATGTGTGTAGAAGACAAAGCCAAAACTATTCCACTAGCAATACCAACAACTTCATTAAAATCTTTGAAGCTGAAAGCAAAAAATGAAGCAAGGTGAAGACATGGATTATAAATAACTACCCCACTTGTTCTTTTGAAACTCTTACACCTCTTATGGAGAAGACAAAATATACTTACTCCTCCTCTTTTGTTTAACCCTTTTGAGAGAACATATCATTTTTCAGATAAAAATTAATTTTTTCTGAATAATTTTCTTTTGGATTTTTTTGCACCCTCTAAAAGATTCAATTGAGTTCTTTTGGTTGGTGGGTAAAATTTTAATGAATTATTAATGGAGAGATACATTTTCGTATCCGAAAATTGCATGGTTCTTCTAAAAGGGTCAAATTGGAGTGTGAGAGAGTATCTTTTTCAAGAACAGATGATCCAGAATCTCAAAGATACTTATGTATTTCTAAGTTATAATGCATAGATGGATAATCAGAAAACCGTATTGGTCTTACTGAGGCCATTAAAAAGGGGAGAAAGAGGGTACTAGATATGCCTCCAAATATGTATAAAATACAAGGTTTTTTATTATTTTTCGCTCAAATGTAGCATTTGTTTTAAAGGAAAAGGAAAAGAAGATAAACTAGCATGCATTATTTGTACTTCACACACACACACACAGACATATATATATATATATCACCCCAAGGAAACAAAACAAATATAAATATATAGATGAAGTACACAATAAGCATGATTCAAAACTAAGGACATACTAAGCAAAACAAAATAATAAACCCCCAATGAAAAAATATGAAGAACACAAATATATATACATGATTCAACCAACCAATGCAAGAACCCTAACGCAGAATTTGTGGGTTTGCAGGGATTCTAGTTTCTCATCGTGATGTTATCATATATACTTGTTGCCATTTTAATCTTTAAAATTTCATTTCAAAAACTAATAAATTCTTTTTTCCGATAAAAAAAGTATTAATGGGTTTGCAAAGGCATAAAAAATACTGAAACTAAAAGTATAACCACATAAAAACACTAGATTAACGTAGGCCAGCCACGATTGATGCATTTGTTTCTCTATAATAAAGAAAAGCGACGTAATTGCATCAAAATATATTACGACATAGGTAGGGACGTTACAGGTCAATGAAAACGGATGAAAATTAAGATCTGCTTCAAGAGTAAGCGCATAAGAAAAGAAGTATATGCTGACCGGAAGGTCACTATTCGAGAACGTAAAATGCTCTTAATTTAATGGGGGTTTCATGCTTGTAGAGAAATAAAAGGATCATGTACATATATATATCACATACCATAGATTTTATTCCAATGATGATAGAAGGAGAGAACTCTAGGGAGTATGTTGTGAGAGAGAGGCATGGGGTTAGAAGAAGCCTTCAACATCAAACCCACAATCTCTTTTGTGTTGCCAAGTAAGAAATGGTATTGGGGCCCTTTGATTCCTTGCTTAAAGAAGTGTAGTTGAATCCTTCTTGGCCTCCACCAAAAATATACCAAAACTTTCAACGAAAGGTACATAAGTGTGTACGAAATAATGAGCCATAACCAGCAAAAGTAGCCCTCCTCCATATTTGCTAGCTTGTTTCCACTATAGTTTCCTTTCTTGAGGAAAACAGCTTTCTTATATCATTCAAATAGAGAGAGAGAGAGAGAGAGAGAGAGAGAGAGAGAGAGAGAGGTGTTTTGTTTGAGGCCAAGACTGCCCTTTTGCGTTTATGTTTTTCCATTTTAGTTGTGAGTACTATTTATAAAACCACTGACACACACAAATTTGGGTGCATGTATCCGGATATAGATGTTTTCAAAATTGTCTGATACTCATGGGTAGGGGTGAAACTAGTCCGGTTTGGCTAAAAAACTTGAACCAAACCGATAATTTTGATATTGAGTTTTTGTAAACTGAAATCGAACCGAACTATTTCGTTTTTTTTTGTTTGATTTCGGTTCAGCTTCAATTTAATTGGGCTTAGAACCAAAATTAAAAAAACTACTAAAAAACTAAGTGGCTCGTGTCAAATGAATCAAGCCCGCATTGATTTTTATTTTAAAATCGATTTTCGATTCGATTAGACCTAAGCTCAAGTTAAAAAAAAAAACTTCTAAAAAGTTAAAAGTCCAATAAAATTGGTATTAAAACTCTAAATCTTAGAAAAAATAAAGCCTCGTAAAAATGACTAAAAAAAAAGACTTAAAAAAAACATATATGAACCTAAGTTTTTTATTTTTTAGGATTTAGTGTAGAAATTGGTTTGGTCCGGTTTGGTTTGATTTCTAGGTGATTAAAATTGAAAACCAAAACGATTTTTTTTAAAAACTCAAACCGAACTGAACTAGACCAATTAGACTGAAAAACTGGACCAAATCGTCAGTTCGATTTGGTTTACTGTTTTGATTTAGTTTTCTGTTTAGACTTTCACCCCTACTCATGGGGCTCACAAAATAATAAGGTGTTTATGTGCATTGGACAGTTTAGACACATGAGTGTTCAGATCTATGCATTAAAGTCTTTATTCGCATACTTAGAGAGAGAGAGAGAGAGAGAGAGAGAGAGAGAGAGAGAGGTGTTTTGTTTGAAGCCAAGATTAATACTCCAAAGTCCGAAAGGCAAAAAGTGTACAATTATTTGCAATAGTGTTGGCCATTTGCACCACAGGAAAATAGGGGATCAAATCATAGGGTGTCCAAATATACTTGCTCTATTAATTCTAGACTCATACTATATATTAGTCATATATACTAGTGTAATATCACTTCCTCCGGAGGAGAAAAAAAGTGCTTTTTTAGGTACTTAAAACATTTGCACAAGTTCAAAATTTCAAGGGTTGGTCTGGTGGTTTCGGTTTGAGATTTAGGGTTACGGTCGTTTTTAAGGTCATAAGTTCAAGACTTCTTGAGTACTATCAACTCTTATAGGCGCAGTTCATACGTACATAGCAAAACTCTAGTTTTAATTGGGCCTCCATTAGTAGATGGTGAAATTGATTCATACCATGGAATAGTGAGATATGCGTAAACTGGTCCAAACACTCTATATCAGTTGGCCCTGACGACCAACACAAAGGCACATTGATTAGTGTTATGATGCGTCAACTCAACCCACGATCGAAGATAACGAATGCAGAAAATATACTAGAGTGCATTCATCAAGTCACTCAACCGATTCTTATAAATAGGGGCCAAAAATTGACCAGTAAAAAGATCTATGACTTGGAGAATTGATGTTGGGTTAATTACGAAGGTATTCTTAGGCACTCACACGCATCATTTACATACTTTTCATACATATACTTGCTCAAAAGAATACGTGCTTTAGCAGCTCACCCTCTCATAGTTGCTTATTTAGCTATCAAATGGTATTGTGACTACTTTTCAGATGTCTCTGGCTGATTATTCATTTTGCAGAAGAACTCCAATTGAAACAACCGATATGTATGTGCGAGTCAACTATCTTCCAACTCTAGAATGATTTATGGAAGAATCCGACAAGTCAACACCCCACATGTCTGACGTGACACCTTAAAAAATCCAAATCACATTATTTGACGGACTCCACGTATTCAACAGGATCGCTAATACAACATGGTATGTTACTTGATATTTGAATGTGGTACATTAATATATGGTGTTATTGTTGATTTTGTTATTTTAAAAAAAACATTAAAAGGAATGACTAGAGCAGCACATGCATGTAAAGTATGTCTCTATCTGCCGACCAAGATTATCACCTTTTAATTTAATAATATGAACTAATTAATTAATTTGTTTAAGTTCGAAATTATTGAAGAAATAAATTTGGGGAAGGTTCGATGTCACTTGAAAAGACAAACCTGTTATGATCCCCAACATGGGTCACTTCAAGAGTGGGAAAACAATCCTAAACATTCAAATTAAATAAGATTTTATTTTTATTTTTTATCTCTCTTTTTTTGGAAACAAAATTGAGACAAAGTTTTTTTTTTTTTTTTATATTATAGACCAGTCAATGATACCTGAAGGTTGTAAAATATAATTAATCTAATTAGAGTTTTTTGAATAAATAGACAAAAAATAAGTTCATCGACACTCTGTTTTTTATATACGGTCATATTGTTGAGCAAAATGTTATGTTTTGCTAATCTGGGACATGCGGTCAAAGAATTGTCACCTAATTCTAATAGTAATTAAGAAGATAAGTTGCAGACCTAAATAATTTAGAACTAGATATAGACGAACAAGGATATATAAGAAATTCTAGTTCAATTCAATTATAACGAGAAGTTAACAATTTGAGCTACACTCTAACAATGTAGATAAGGTCATACTTTGGAGAGTCTAAATAAGACTTATCCAGTTAGGAGTCAACTATTTGAAAGAATAATACGCCTTTAATGACTAATGAGGATTTAGAAGTCGGAAAAGATTCCTACTAAGTGAGGAAAATATCTATAAAAGGAAAAAAATATACCCACATGTACGATGTAATTTGCTATTACACGTATTATATTGAAAGTTTATAAGATTGAGTATTAACTTAGTCATTAGAATGCCTTTCCGTTGACTAGAGGCGAAGGGATTCGAAGACCTTATCGTACGCTATGCACAGCTATGTGTTGTTTGTCAAAACAGTACAGTTTTAATCAGCAGAAAATGGTACTATTTTTACGCATATCATAACTCTGTTATAAGTAGTGCACAATAAAATTATCGTGTCTATTAGAAAAAAAGGTTAAGTTGTGCTTTCCACTTCTTTCCTTTAATCCAAAGAAAGTGATTTAGGACCACAAGGTGGGAGTTGGAAGATTGCTCTAAAAAATGTTGCAAATGGGACCAAGTTGTCTATTCAATGTACTTTCCTTTTTTGCATTTCTAAAGTGTGGGTTTGCCTTGATTCTACCAACTATAGGGTTCCCTACTCTAGGGCACTTCCCCCTCATCTATGTCCTAATACTCCCAAGACATATTGGGTCCATTTGCCTCTCAATGGTCTCACCCCCATTTGTCTAGTGTTGGTATACAAGTCCCCTCTTCCACTGAGATATGTTTGAAAGTTTCTTGTATACAATAATGTTGTTACAACATTGAGAAAGTGTATAAACACAAATTTTATGTACAAATCTTAATATAAATGTGTCTGAAACGATTCGATATACGTAGAGTTTACAAAATAATAAAAAAAATTACGTGCATCAGACGATTTCGGATATATCTATGTCTAGATCTGTGCACGAAAATTGTATTCGTAGACTTGCTCAATAACATTTGTTGTGGTGAGGCAAAATTCCACTTTGACAAGGGATGAACAAGAAAATAAATTTTCTTCTGCGAAAATAAAATCTGTGACAAAATTTCACTTTGACGGGGAAAGAATTTATCTCGGATTTGTTAATACGGTTAGATTTTCTGGACTTATTTGGTTGTTCTGGTTTATCCGTTTATTTACTTACTCTCTTTTTTATATTCGTTTATTTTGTGCTAAAATCTTATAATAATTGTGTTTAAAATTATACGTAAAGTGAATTATATTGATCTCTCCTGAAATTTTTGACAAAAACACTGATTCTCCTAATAGTGCCAAGATAGGTCCATTTGCCCCTCAATGGTCTTCTTAATCTTGACCCATTTGTCTAGTGTTGGTTTTGGAGTCCCTCTTCCAATGAGATATGTTTGAAAGTTTCTTTCATACAATAATGTTGTTATAGTTATAATATTAAAAAAGTTTACCAATACAGACTTTTGTGTATAAATTTAAATATAAATATGTTTAAAAATGTCCATCTTACATCAAATTTATAACATAATGAAGAGTTTCACGTGTATCGGATAGTTCTGGACACATTTGTGTCCGGATTTGTGCACAAAAAGTCTATTTTTTAAGATTTGCTCAGTATCATTTGCTGCGACGAGCCAAACTTCCACTTCGAAAGGGATGAACGAGCAAAAATTAGAAAAACTTCTTGGATTGATCAGAGACAAGCCCAATATACCTCTGATTCGATCCTCGTCTTGTTTTTTTTTTTGGGTAATCTCCAAACATATTTTTGTCTTGAAAAATTTTCGGGGCGGGGCGGGGCAGGGTTGTAGGTTATTCTCTGCTTCGCAAACAGAGCGGATGCAAGCCAACTACTGGACACCTTGGCAAAATGCACTGGCTTTAATTAGGGCCTCTACAAATAGAAGGTGAAATTAGTTCCCTGAGGACTAATCAGCATTAGGTTGAGAATAATTTCAAAGCCAGCCGGATACCTCGGCTATAAAAAAAAAAGAGCGGGATGCAAGCTGGTATTAAGTTTGGATATTAAAGGTGGAAATTATCAGATTCGTTCGTATCTGTCCCATTGTCATCTCTAACATCTTTGCAGTTCTATATCGGAGGTGGTACTTATGTCATCTAATTAAGCCAAAGCATTAATTTTTTGTATACCATAATTTTTAAAGTTTGTCAAAGAGAGACTAGGATATTATAAAACATAATTTGTACTTTGATTAGCTAATGTAAAGTACACATGTTCAGTGTAACATATCCATCCTCTGCTTTAGGTCATTCAAACATTCTTCTTGTGCCCTTTTGAGAGGGGGAGAATCTAACTCGGATTTGTCAATACGATTGGGTTCGTCGGAAGAAAAATGGTACTTTTAATTTTACGTTTCGTACCAAAAAGCTTGGTAGCCTATAGCGGATGGTTTAATCTGTAATGGATCTCGGTCGGTACACAACTTTAAAAAAAATTGATTGTTTATTTTTTTATAATTACACACAAATTGAGATTAAAAATATAATTACACTTCAAAATTATGTTTGATAGTTTGTTTTTAAGTTGCGCATTTTTATTTTATATGCCCAATAAGAATATGATTCTTTATTTGAAAAATGTATATTATTTCTTAGCGATAAATCCAAAATAATTAGTACATTCATCTATAAAAATGCAATAGAATTGTGTTATCTTAAATACTAGTAATTTTTGCCTTCTAAAGTTGAATTAATTTCTTATCATTTTGTTCATAAACATTCATAAAATATCTCATTTTTCATGTTCGTTTTGGAAGTATTAAGGACGGTTGACTGTTATAGGAGAGGTTCTTGAGACGAGATTATGCAGGTGTTTTTAGAATTCTAGGATTTTCATTTTGGAATTTTTAGGTGTTTGGAATGCTGATTTTAGAATTATAATTTTGGAATTCTGATTGTGTAATTCTCAAAACAGGCATTTAGAGCCACAATCTCAAAAGTAGGTCCGGAGCTAATTTTGAGATTTTGATTTTGAATTCTGAAATTTTGTTACAAGTCTACTCACAATTTAATAATTTGATTATACTATTAAACACTTCACAGATTCATAATCTATTTTACATAATTTTACCAAATACTTCACAGATTTTAATTATGAATTTTCAAAATCTAAAATTTTAAAATCAAAATCTCAGAATCTAAAAACACCTCAAAAAATTCCTTCCAAACACCCTTTATATCAATAAGAAAAGAATAAACATTGCTACAATTCATGATAAAATTCTTCTCGTGAGCGTAATAATAAAAATCTGCATCTCTATGTCTTTGGATCCTAAAATAGTCTCAACAGAAGTCATTTCCCTGCCTAGTCATTTCTTGTCAAACATAGGGGCACAAACGGAAAATAATTACATATTCAGAGACGACAACAGGAACGCATATAACTCTTCTCAAACCCGTCTCGTTATCATTCCTATTAGGATTGCACCCCACAAGCTTTTTGTATACTTGGAAGCATAGCTATTAATACCTTACCGCACCTGCCAGTATAGAAAGAAAAGCAATGCTCTTGACCTCATGCAGGACCAGTCCCGAGGTAAGCCCCACAAGCCCCCAGACTCGGGTAACCCCCGACGTGGGGCAACAATTTTGTTTTTTATAAATATAGAAACAAAACAATAGAAATGCTCTACCGAAAAATTTATTATTATTACTAAGTAGACAATCAAGTTGAGATCGGACTTGAGTATTCTAAATATCGAAGCCGACACTGACCTCATGTACTATACCGAAAAAGTTACCATAGTTTACAGAGTGGTCCAACCGGTACCCACACATAATATATCAGTAAAAAAATGGTACACTTTATTGGTACGCGATTGATAATTTTACTTGAAAATTATGAAGTTTTTTAATAACTATCAAAATTCAAGGCACAAGAAGATCCATTTTCCAAGAAATGGGTGCGGGAAAAAATGGATCATGTTTCTGAAATCTAGCCACCGAATTATTGAAAAGTATGGGTTTGTATAACGTTGCCCGCAAAACAGGGGCAGAGGACCCCCCTAGATGATGGTAACAGTTTCTACAAATAAAAGAGCAATTCCCATTATATGTGAACTAAGTTTGTGTCATTCACAATATATGAAGTATTTTTTTGCTAACAAAAAAATAAAATAAAAATAAAGGTCCGCATTCTTAGCAGACAGAAAAAGAGGCCCCGCGGCCCTATCAATCCTCTATACGATGCTAACAATTTTGACAAATTTGTAACCGTCTAATACACGTGAGACTTACGTTATTTGAGAGAACTCGACGTGTATCGAACAATTTTGAATAAATATGTATTTGGATCTGTGTTATGTGAAATCCATGATGTTGTACTTTTGGTTCATAAATTTTGTTTTTTTTTTTTTTTCAATTTGTTTTTTTATACAAGTGATGGTATTTGAAATCTTTGTGCAAATGTTAGCTTGTGTTGTGTCTTAGGTTGATGTAATATGCATTTAAAAAGGTGAATAGCTAAAATAAAAATTGTAAATTTAATGGGCTCCTACATAATTCAAGATTTTAAGCTAGGAGAAGATATGTGAAGAGAGAACAAAAACTTTAATCGATTCAACAAGATGTGCGTTGCTTGTTGGAGCTCTTAGTTCTTTGTTTCATGACCACGAGTCAGTACTTGCATGTGTGTAATTCATGGTAGATTTTTATTACGGAAATATTCTCTTTCTTTGATTTTTTATAGGAGAAAGCGATAGGTTAGTGCTGATCTAAAATATTTGTAGTTGTTAGCTCCATTAAACCTAAAGAAATTACGTAGGATAAAAAAACCTGGCTCATTTGTAGCAAAATTGTTTACAATTAAAAAAGAGTTACCTGCTTATCCAAAAGATGTAATTGTCTTCTTGGATTAAACAAAGAGAGTTCACATAGATTTTTCTTCAAGGACATCTTCGTCATTATACTTGAGTCAAACAAAATATTACATTAATCACAACACACCAAATTTTTTTTAACCCAAATAAGTCTTAATAAATTAAATTCTATTTAAAACAATATAATTTAATAATTCAATAATTACCACATACAAAATGTACCGAAAATTCGATATAAAATCTGATAATTACCACATACAAAATGTACCGAAAATTCGATATAAAATCTGATAAGCCTGGTGACGATGCTCCACCCACAGCAGTCCTCAAAAAGGAAAGAAACAGATTCTTGAGGCTATTAATTCTCAAAGATAATCATGACCAAAAGGCTAAGAACACAATCTTTACCCATAAATTCGAATACAAATGTATTTAAAACTATTCGATGTACATAAAATCTACTAAAATGACAAAAACCCTATATGCATTAGATGATTCCGGATAATTGTGCATAAATAGTTGTGTTCTTATACTTAATCTATGATGGTTCTCATACAATAATTCTCATGCAGTCGCTCGTATGATGCAAAACAAGACCACATTCAATCCTGCCTAAGCCGTTCATTTTATAAGCTTCAATTTAAAGCAGCCAACGACAATATTCAGTCCTACTTGAGCCGTTCATTTTATAAGCTCCAATTTAGAGCGAGCAAAAACGATATTCAGTCCTACCTAAGCCGTCCGTTTTATAAGCTCTAATTTAGAGCGTGCAAAAACAATATTCAATCCTACCTAAAAGTTCGTTTTATAAACTTCAACTTAGAACGAGACATAACTTTGGTCCATCGCATCAAATCTGGCAGCTATATAGTTGACTGAACAGCAAAACTCAGTGCAGTAAGGCATCCTATAACACTATTCAAGCATGGAAACATTTCAAAGAAGAAGTAACATGGGAATCAACTCCCATGGCAACTGGATAATTTCATAAGATATATCTATTAGTAAAGCACAAACCAACATACTAACTACGAGCGAGAATTCCACCAATTGATACCCATCCGATCCACCAAAATAAACAAAAAAACATCACCGGAAGAAAGATCAAAATACTATGAAAAACCCATGTCTTGTGGGAAACCCCCACAAGTATTTTTACTTTGAACCTTAGAAAGATCTAGTCAAATGCATCATCGTCGTCGTCGGGAAGAGGTTGAACAGCAGCTCTGTTTAGTTCTTCTTCATGCCTGCAACAAATGGCAATTGTGTTGGATTAGCGTTATAACAATTATCAAGTTACTTGAAGAGGGAACATCAACTTATATGAGGATGCTCTTTGGTAATGGCTAAATCTATAGATAGAAAGCCCTACAATGGAAAACTACCAAGTTAGGTTTGGGGAGGGACCGGACCACAATTCACCCAAGACGACCATCCAAGGTGAACAAGAATTGGGGATCAAATGCGGGTAAAATGGTAGTAGTGTATCATACATAACGGACAATAGATAAATCTAACGTCCGCTGAGAACTTTATTGTGTTCGTAATTGATTAATAGGATGTTAGCTCCTAGGGCCAATCCATGAAATAGCATTTGCTTCTACCAATGAGAGATTTGACGGGAAATGAGAATACTCACAGTAGTTGTGCAGCCATGTCAATCTGAACTTCTGGAGGAGCAAGAGCAGGCGACTCGACAAAGTGAAGATTAGGATCGCTACAAGATGAAAAAGACAATGCCCTCAACCTCAATGTTTATGTATCAAAAATGAAAAACGAGGACAAATAATAATAAAGGAAACAAACAAACAAATGCAAACAGAGTCCTGTATATTACCCGGCAATCTTTCTAGCAAGATAAAGGAAGGGTTTCTCAAAGTTGTAGTTGCTCTTTGCAGAAATCTCATAGTACTGGAGATTCTTCTTTCTGTGGAATGTGACCTGCTTTGCTTTGACCTGCCTATTCTTGACGTCAACCTTGTTACCACACAAAACAATGGGGATGTTCTCACACACCCTGAGATTCACAGCAGAAAATAATTTAGTCAAATGTTTGGAAGTGCAAACCATTATTTCACTAATAAAATGCTTTCAGCGAAAAAAAACCTGCAGAGATCCCGATGCCAAGTGGGAACATTCTTGTAGGTCAGCCGTGCGGTGACGTCAAACATTATGATGGCGCATTGACCGTGAATACTGCACAATTCAAAACGAATTTCTATGTTTAGGTGAATAAACGAGCCACAACTACAAGTAGTGCAAACGACTAAGCTGGTACAGACATTGAACAAATTGAGCTCGAGTAAAAGGGGAAGATTACAAGCTAAGAAATGCAGAACAACCAACATAAAAGTACACCCCTTCAGATGAAACTTTAAAAGCACAATAGTGAAATACATCCAGCAAGAGTTTTAAACGAATGGCCAAGAAATAGAATCTCAAATCCGATTTTGGTGAAGAGTTATAAAGTTTGATAGATGCTCTTCTCCTATTATTGCTTGTTATCCTAACTTGAGTAACCTAACTGCTTCAGGCTGATTTGATATCTTCGATCCACACCTCAAGTAATGAACCTGTGATCTCATCAAGTTGCTGAATGATGAGGTAGAGGTAGGTTACTGTGCACACAAAGTACATGCTTCATAACAGGGTTCTGTTTCACAAATTACTTCATTCCTGTTCTAAAATACTTTGTACTCGTACTTGTTCCTGAAGGTGTTTAAATGCTAAATACATGCTCCTAGTTTAATTAAGGACAATAGGCTATGGCATTTGGTGTTTTGCGTTATGGAGTAAGCCAACTACAGGCAAAAGTCAGGCCCTAGTGGGTAAAACTTGCGGTTGATGGGAATTGCTGAACCAGCCAACCACGATCATGTTCTCCCCCACTCCCTTGTTCTAATCTCATTCATCTCCTATGCAACATTCTTTGAAATACCCCAAGCAGCAACAAAAACAAATCTTGGTTTGGTGGGTTCAGAATAATCACAAGAAAGTGCCAGAAAACAAACAACCAACAAATGCAATCACATAGTGTTGTGTTCATATATGCCATGCTAGTCAAACTGGCATCTCACAATATTATATAATATTTTGACTATTAGAATATGACACAATGTTATCTACCCGGTCCGTCACACTTAACAACAAAATCATCCAAACATGTGAGCCTCTTTCTCTCTTAACCTCTATCAGGCCTCCAAAATAAACAGTATCGCGTGTCTTCTTCTTCAACGCTTAGCATCAAACCCAAGCCAAGACGTTTGGCAGGAAACTGTTGAAATTGCAAGAATGATTGGAGTTGCAAAGCAAATTCGTTACACACGAACTTATGGGTTCTATTAGTTGACTTCACTTACAAGTCCAAAGGGTAGTAGTGGGACTGAATTCTTCATATCGGCACAATTCGGACATGGCACTTTAAAATGGCAGTAAATTGTCTGGATTTTGAAACACTCATTCAAAACCCAAGCAAAGATATAAGAAATTTTTAGCAAAGACATGCAAGAAGAAATTTTGTGTCAACAACATAAAACACATCAATCAGCCAAGTACGTCGTGGCGGTTCAAAACAAGACGAAAAACAAGAAGAAAAAAAGCAAAAAAATGTTCCAGGATCGTCAAGACATTGAAGGAAGTAAAATGTGAATCATTCCTCCTTCACACAAGAGTAACTCAGAAGCAAGGCTACAGTCCTAACAGAAAATAAATAATTGAACAATGAGAAATGATGTAACCCACTTAGTTTCTAAAATTTTATATCTTACGAAGGCATGAAATAGTGACTACTCATCACGACAACATCACCGGATGAACTAGAAAACTAATACCGTCTAACATAACAAGTAAAGAAATGGAAAGGGCTACTACCAACCATTGTATTCAAAAAAATCTACCAAATAATTTGGACTACAACCAGTTGATTCCCAACAACTACTAAGCATAGAAAACCATAGAGCTGAAAATAGATAACTTACTAATAGCCATCTCTAAGTCCACCAAACTTCTCTTGTCCAGCAGTATCCCAACAGTAGAACCTTATCTTCCCACAGTTCGTAAAAAAATCCAATGGATGAACTTCAACGCCAATCGTTGCTGCAAAATAACAGTAAATCCCCTCATTCAATCTTAGTCTCACAGTACATGCAAAAACGCGAAATAAACAAATAAACACGCATGTATAAAGGCATCAGTTCACATATGCCTATGCGTGTCTATCTACTTTACTCATCGAAACAACAATATAACCATTTCCAACGATTACAAAACTTACGCTCGTATTTCTTCTCAAACTCTCCAGTAAGATGCCGTTTAACGAAAGTTGTTTTTCCTGTAACATTTCGTAATTAGCTCATAATTAGCTCATAGTTCAAATCACAACAGAGCCAGATCGCGCTTCTAGAGAAATCCGATCCAAACTAAGTACGATTAAACTAGAATCAGATCTAAATCCTCTCAAGCATTCAAACGAAAATGAGAAAATTAAACAAAACAAGTACCAGTCCCGCCATCGCCGACGATCACGAGTTTGAAGCTTGGATAGTCCACAGTTTGTTGATTTGGCAGCGCCTGCGTATACACCACAAACACCGATCATCACAACCATAACCTCAACTACATATAATAGAGAGAGAGAGAGAGAGAGAGAGAGAGAGAGAGAGAGAGAGTATATACCATTTCTATCTCGTCGGAGCAAATGTTATTGAGAGGGAGAGAGAGAACATAGGTTTTGAATTTCGAATGGAGAGAGAGAGAGAGTTAGGGTTTGGGATATATGTAGGGATGGTGAGGTGGAGTGGATTTTGATGGGTTTTTCGCTTTTGATCAACGCGAGAATGTCAGCCATTGGATGGTATCCCGCTTCAGAAAGCCGCTTGAATTTGCACCATACACGTGCCATCTTCTTTTGGTTTCCGTACGCGGTCGGTGGGCTTGTGGGCAAAGCCCACGGGTTAAAATGATTCCGTTGGGCGTTAAGCTATAAAGGCGGCAAAAGATGCGAGAATTGAGCTTTATGAGAAGATTTGGGCCCTTGATAGATTCTCGCTGAATTTAACTTTTCATTGGAATGGTCAAGGGACTCCTGTCAGCCATGCTGTTAAAGGTATTGCGAGACAGACAAAGAAAATACCCTTCGTCGCCCGGCCCACCTTAGAGGGAAAATTAGCACAGCGGAAAAAGACAGAAAGAAGGGGAGTAATATCTTATTCTCTTTGTTAGAATTTTCGAATCCGAAAAGCATTCGAGACAAGCTTTGCGTCTATTTCGTTGGCAAAATTGCTCCAATTCATTCAGGAGTTTGGGAAATTAAAAACGAAGTCTTTTGACTTGATTCAAATATAAAAAAAAATTATAATTTTTTATGTTTTCTCTATCTTTTATGAATTATTTGACCGTCTCAATAAAAAAATTTAAAAACTAAAAAAATATGAATCAAATTTTAGAAAGTTCAAAAAAAAAATGTTTATTTTAGTTTTGTAGCTTTTTTTTGTTTTTGGACATACTTCCTTTTTTTTTTTTTAAGATTCATTATTTTAAGACACGCAGAAGTAGCAGATTTAACTCAACGACCATTTTGGCTAAAATTCAAGAAGAATGAGCTTAAAAAGTCTGTATCTATGATGGGCAGTGGGTAAAAAATGAGGACGCTCCTTCAACTTAATTTAATATCTCATCGAATAAAGAAATATCCTACTTTGGAAAGAAATTCAGCCATAGAACACTCAGCGCTTTTGTCCCGAAACTCTCATATCTTCTAAACACCTTCCAACGGGCATATATAGAGGACTTACTCTTCTCTCTTTCAGAATTTTTATTCTTATTCTTTTAAAATATCCTATTCTATGAGCTCCGTAAAGCATGACAATAACTAATAATTTGTAAAAATTAAACGCAAAATTTACAAATACAAAAAAATAACAATAATACATGATATGGTTGACCTTGCTAATTTTTTTGATTATTTTTTATCGCTATTTAAATAAATTTGCGTTTTTATATTTTACTAGCTTGCAATCTATGTACTTTGTGGGTAAATGCAAATGAAATAAGACAAACCACTCCATTGATTGTGTGGGTACATAAGGAACAGTATAACACAACAGGAAGGCTAAAAAAAATCACCTTCTCTACATCATAATTTGGGGTTGCATAGACCAAACAATAACTCTCGATGGCACAAGACACAATAAATAGCACAGACTCTGTAAAAAAATTATTTTGAAAAAGCATTTAGATTACTCTATTGTATCATTACTTTCGTTTCGGAATAAACCTGACGTTGTAGACGATAATTAGCCATGTTTATGTAGCGGGGCATGTTTATGTTGGCGTGTATTAACAGAAACCAACCTCACATTATCAACCACCGGACCACAAAGAGACCCAGAATGATCACTCTTCATGGTATAATATGAGCTCAAAAACCTAACCCGGGTCCTGTCAAAAACCGCAGTAAACTGGAGGCAGGCCCGTTTGAACCCACCGTTACCTGTAGATTCGTAGGGTACATTAATAGAGTCTTTCCCGGCAGATGCCACGACGACCATGGACCCCTCACAGGAATTGCTAGAATCCCCCACGGCAAATGTTAGGTCATAGACCTTGCCCGGCACAGTCCTGGCCACCTGGGCAATGATGCTCTCTTTTCCTGCTATAAGTTCGACTGCTCTATTACCCTCAGGGACGAAGAAGTGGGCAAAATCAACGTATTTGACAGCTTTCAGGGATGCTACCGTCCATCCGAGTAAAGGGCAATGGTCGTCTTCGATGTTGGAGGGTATTAGGACACCCGACGAGGCATTGGGAAAAATAAACGGACCAATTTCGAAGTTTCCGTTCTTCAACAAGTTGGCTGCAATGAGGAAATGCAAAGAGTTAGGTTTATGAAGTAGTTGTCACAATGTTTTTTGGCAGTCACAAAGAACATTTCAATTTCAAATATGTTGAGACAACATTATCCTCGAGAGTTTTATTTACTAAAATCTTATAGGACTATTTAACTTTCTTTAACAAAAAAAATATACTCGTTGGCGGAGTAATTATTCTATGTTCTCATAATGCTATAGTTTTTACTCCGTACAAATATCCTTTAGTTTTTTGTCTTGTATACGAGGACCCAGCACACGGTATATCAATTTCGAAGTATTCGTTCTTTAACAAGTTGATTGAACAATATGTTGCACGTCAAAAACGGTGCCATTATACTGTCTAAAATATTGCCCAATTGTTTCGACAAGTTGTTGATAGTTAAAATGGTGTCGTTTTGACGCACGACAAAATTCTTGAGTTCATTTGTCTTTCCTTTAAACTTACAACGCCTAGGAGTAAACTATTCAATGCTCTCATGATACTATGTGACATTTATACGTGATACTGTTAATAGATTATATAACGATAGATATTACTTGTGGGAAATCAACATGTATTCTTATGGGATTGTTGATTGTTGAAAGATGACTCAATATTATGCGTTAAAATGATTTATTGACCAAAAATACTACATGATCGACGCAATAATAATACTATGAGAATATTTAATAAGAATAAGTCTACTAACACATCAAACTGTACATCAAAATGAACATCAAGTCTACGTGGCATATCATTGTAAGATAAAATATAAAAACAGATCTCATAAATTTTGGTATGTGTTCAAATTAGTGAATATCACATAAACATGATGTATAACTTGATGTATAACGTGATGTGTTAATAGCATTGCTTATTAAATAATCCTTATATGTATTAAACATATTATAAGTTTTGGAAAAAGTTAATACTATGAGAGTATTGAATAATCCTTATATGTATTAAACAGATTATAAGTTTCTTTGTGGAAAAAGTGTTTAGATAAATGTAATGTCTTGTGATTTTACTCAAGAAAATACTCAAATAAATGCATTTATTTTGTAAATATATGCATAGAACATATTAAAATACGAATGTGTTCGAAATTGTTTAATCTACGTAAAAACTATATAGATGTTTTAAAAATTGTTTAATGCACGTAACATCTACATGATGTAGGCAAGTCTTTACATTCATCGAACGGTCGTGTCTAGACATTTGTCTCCAAAGTAGGAAAGTCTAGAGACGCAATCTTAATACACGGACATATATCTAGATACAGATATGTTCGGTACCACATGATGCATGTGAAACTCTTTAAAATAATACAAATTTTGCATGTATCGAATGATTTTGAACACATCTTTATCTAAATCTGTCTTAAAATTAAGGGAGTAGATTTGCGTTCTTCAATAATTGATCAAATAAAGTAACGAGTGTGTGTGTGTGTGTGAGAGAGAGAGAGAGAGAGAGAGAGGAAACACACCTCCGGTTCGTTTAACAGGCGGCAAAGCCTTCAACGCGACGGAATCAATAAGCGGGCCGCATGCCGCATCTTCCTTATCTTCAACCGGATTATGAACCGAAAGCTCAACCTCATCCGACTCAGCCAAAAACCCCCAGGAGTAGGAGTCCCACCCGTCGCTACTATACATGGTCTGAATCGGCAGAATCCCGGACTGCTCCGCCTCCGAATTCGGCCACACCGACACGTTCAGCTTCTCCTCCTGCGAGCACGTACGAGCGGCGCTGAAAGTCAGGGAGTAGAACATGCCGGGGGTCAATTTCATCTTCTGTTTGATTACAGCGTCTTTACCGAGTCGGACTGCGTATGAGCCTTGGGGGACGATGAGTAGCATGTCGCCTTGTTTTTGGCCGGCTTTTATATACTGGATGTAGCCGGTGGTTTCCCAATCGGGAATGGCGTTTGGGGATTTTAGTTTTGTGCCGTCGAGTTCCCGTGGTTTTGGGCCTGACTCGAAGTCTCCATTGGGTAACATGCCTGCAAATCATGAGCATAACTATCAATGGTGGCGTTTGCCGGAAACGTCAAATTTATGGTTTAGAAACCGAGCAAATGTACGCACATAACTCTCATGTATAAATCTAAATATAAATATATCTGAAATGATTTGATGCACGCAAATTTTTGTGTACAAAGATTTATATTCACATATTATCTCTTTACAATCGAAACACATTTTTTGAATTAAGACAATGTCTCGTACTATTTCGGGCAAAAATAAGACCCATTAGTTCTATTTGACTATTAAATTCGTTTATTTTATAAATCTTAACGAGTTTATTGTCTGTTTTGAGAATCATATCGGTCAGATATGACAAATGCTTGGTAAAAAACCATATGTATATATACATATATATAATTAAAGAGAGATAAAAAAAGACAAGAGAAGATAAATGGTTCGTCTTTTTTGTTTTGTTTATTTTTAACGTGCGCACACACACATATACAGGGTAAACTTCTAATAAGAGATTTTTTATTTTGTTAAAATGAAAATTTCTCATTTTTTGATCAAATATTGATAATCTAAACCGTTCAATATATTTAAAACATGTTTTTATGAATACCCAAAAAAATTAGTTTAAAAATTATCAGATTTATAAAGTCCGAGGAAAATATTTTTATATACCTTAAACACACTCTACAATACATTTATCACGTCTAATATAACACTTATTCACTTTCTATAAAGTCAACTTCTTGGCATATAAAATTAAGACTTTTTATTATAATTTTCATATAATAAAAATCTTTAAAGACAGAGTAAAGTTTTATGCGTCTGGAAGAATATTCTACCGATATGACCACCTCATCACCACATGCCCTGTCCATTACCCATATGATTAACAGCAAGGCTAAATTTGCAATTGCTAGGAATACAATTATCCGGATATATTTATGTTCGAAATTATTAGATGTACGTAAAGTTTTTAATTTATAGACCTAATCTGCATTTAATGATTCTGGACACATCTTTGTTCGGATGTGTTCGAAGAGTCTGTGTACTAAGACTTTTCCTTTTGCACTCTCGATAAATTTGTTCTTTTGAAATCCAAATATTTTATTGTGCACAATACATAGTAAGTTGTATTGCACGTAAAAAATGTACCATTTTGACCATCAAAGTATATCCCAAATGGTCTAACGGTATTTAGACAATCATAATAGAGCCATTTTGAAGAGTAGTGTATTCTGTTATACGTTTTGCACAGTATAATTCTCATGTTCGGCTATGGAACACTGTCATGTAGTGTTTTAAATTCGTTTCTCGCCACAAATAAAATTTATGCGAATTACAATACTAAGTATATGAATTTCATATTAATTTATGATGAAGAGGAATAATTATTCCGACTCTATGATTTTTATATGAACATTCACATGGACTATAGTGACCAACCACCTTTGATGCCTTTTTCGTGACGATGGTTCAAAATTATTGAATAATTATTTTGACTCCCTACCATTTTTTATGTGAACTATCATGTGGGCTTTTTGACTGATCACCAACCACGTTTGACACCCTTTGGTACAGGAAAGTGCATTACCATCTATTACCAACGAGGCAACCTATGGGTATACTGATCAACAGGGTTCTATGCACCACACAGACTATCTTTTGTACAAGATATGTATACACACACATATACAGTATAGCATCAAGCTTGTTTTCGATACTGACGTGGTACGTACTTGAAGTACCATGTAAAGAATCTACACTTTATACGTGTGCTACGAGTAGAAATACGTCTTCTTCACAGGTACGATACTCAATACGTCCTTGAAGTACGATGTAAAATACTAATACCTAACACATTTGTTACGAGTGCGGATATGACAAAATTTTGAAAGTACGCATGCTACATTCGTCAAATTTATCGTGATATTAGGCCATGTACAAAAATGATAAGATTAATGAGTAATGTTAGATATACAGATGTTAGAGATACATCCAGACACAGATATGTTCACAACCGTTGGATGCATGTGGGGCCCTCAATAATTAAAGACCCCACTTGCATCCAATCGTTCCGAATACATCTACGTCCGGTTTGTGTCCCTAACATATGTGTATAAAGACTTTCTCAAGATTTATAGCTTTTTGAAATTTGATTTTGTTTTTCATTTTGGCCAGTGACTTTTTTAATGTATACTCCAACGCTGTCATTTAACCAAAAAATCCTTATTCAAATTTGTTTGGCGTTTGTTAATTTTATGAAAATTATTGACTCGTTCGAAAATAATCTAAAACTAACAGTATTTTAAATTATTTCTGTCTTTTTAACATTTTTAAAATTGCATTCATTTTTCTTTGTTTCCTGACATTTATCGCTCACACGAATCTATAATATTCTGTAAAAATTTGACGAAAGATTAATAAACATGAGATTTTTTTAATAAGAACAGAAAAATATTTTTTTTTAAAAATAGGCAAAATGCAGCCGCGACGGTCTGCGAGAGAAATGGCGAGAAACTATGGTTAATTCAAGCGTTTATCAGGCTCGGCCCTACTTCTGAGCGCACGTGATGGCGAATACTCGTTCGTAAGAACTAGAGAGCGATGCAAAGCGTCGATCACATATATCAACGACAAAACAGATGAAGATTTGCCATTGAAAACTAAGAAAGCGCAGCAAATGCAGAGAACTTACCGTCGACGAAGGACAGGGCGACATTGCAGGTGGCACAAAGCAGCACTAGCAGCACCGTGATCCTCAACATTGTTTCACGGTTGAGAGAGATAAGAGAGGACAGAGAAGGAGGTAAATTGGTGTGGGAATCGGTGGGGGAGAGATAGAGAGAGAGAGGAGGTGAATTGGTGTGGAAATCCGGGAGCTGTGCATTGGGTTTTATGTGTTTCGATATCTATTAAAGCCCCTGGTATTCGAAGAAATTACGTATGTACCACTAGACAGTTTTTCCATCGGAAGGTTAATTGGTGTGGGTTTAATGTGAATTTGGGATTGATGTGTTTCAATTTCCGCTGTGTTATGTTGTGATTTTTAAAAAAATCAAATTTTTAGTATTTTTAATATATCCAGTCTAATTTTATCTAAAATGTGAAAAAAAATCTAAAGAAAATCCAAAAAAAATCAAAGTATTAACTCAAACTCTCAAAGGCCTAACTTGCTTATTCTTAAAAAAAAATTGTCTCTATTAATTTTTATTTTTTTTGCATTTTTTTGTCTCAAATTTTTATAAATTATTAATCTGTCTCGACGAAAGTAATCTACAAAGCATAAAAATATGTTCAAAAACTAAAAAAAATCACTAACGATAGCTAATAATCACAAACAGATCATATTTTTTAGATTATTTTGATCTTTTTTCAAATTTAGTTCATTTTTTATAATTTTTCTTAAATTTCTCGTCGAGACGAATCAATAATTTACCAAAAAAAAAATTGACGTTGCAAAAAAAATTATAAATAAGAATGACAAAATAATCCAATAAAGAAGTCATGCCAAATTGAGTAAGAACAGCGAAGCGTTTTCGCCGATAATGTTCTTTTTGATCTTCATCGATTCGCTTAGCAGCATGACACTTGTATTGGCTTCTCTCGAAAAAGAGGTGTGCCTCCAAGAACGCAAACAAAGACGGTGCATGACTATCGTCAATTCGTGTAAAAAAAAAACTAAAAAGAATCTGAATATATATATATATATATATATATATATATAAATTTATTCTGAAAGACTAATTTTAAAAAAGCAAATCATTTGCACGTTCTGTTGGCCAAATCACTGCCATAATGCAAGGGTCAAGGGCCAAATAATTTCTCGAAATAAGAACTACATACATACATACATATATACATATATATATATATTGTCCACATGATACTACCTATTACTGTTGTTAATTTTCTTTGTGATGGGTTCGTGCTAGTATTTTTCCCTAAATAGCGGTTGGAAACCAAATGGGTTTCATCTAGTGTAGGTTGGCCATAGTTGTCATTTGGCAATATTTAGTTTATTTTTATGAATCTGTAAGCCGAACCTGAAAGACGTTGACCCGCGGTATAAATGGATTTGGGTTGAATTTAGCATCGACTGGACTAATAGATGACGGAAGGCACGAAACATTAATTCCCTTATCGTTGTGGGTTTGCTCAGCCCAATTAGTTTCAATTTTGGTCAGCACCCAAGACTCTGCAAGGCTCACGTGTTGTGCAACTAGTCTGTTTTCAAGCGCATAATTAGTATGTAGGTCGGGTCGAATGAATAATTGTCGGCATGACCGTAATATAGTGTAGCTTCCGTAGCTCCAAAAAGGCGTTGGGTGGCTTGTCATGGCCGCGCAAAATATGACCTAACACTCGGTGCATCATACATGATGTTAGAGACGGAGATAGTCATTTTTCTCATCTTACTGCGCGATATGGTTATTTAGTTCACTCAAAGAAAAAAAACTAACTAAAGAAAAAAGTAAATTTAGAGAATTCTAATTGCAATAGAATTGAACTTCGGCTCTCCTTAGCGCACTAACGCACTATGAATTGTAGTGTGTTTTTATGGAACTATCCGTATATTACTATTATTTTTATTTTATAAATTTTGTCGAGCATAAGTTTTTGTGACAAATGAAATTGATCGAATTTCGGTAATGATCCGCCAAAATATTCTTTTCATAAAATAAATTGTTATTATGTTGTAAATAATAAATTGTAAAATGAATTTATCTCGATCTTGTAGTTACGATTTTGCAGTTAACTTGATGTGTAACTAATAGGATACTCTGCAAACTCAATTAAATGAGCAATTGGACTTGTATCTGTGGAGTTATGAATTCGGTGGATTACTTTTGGATTATTAGTACTTAATTTTCTTGTTTTGCATGGTAAGAAGATTAGTTAATAAGTGTCGTTCGGTTGAAAACAACCAAAGGACGTTTTAATGATTAATTTAGTTCCTCATGGAGATGATTCTAACTGAAACCACTCGAGAGTAATTTGACAAGCGCATTTAGTGTAAAGCTTTTCAGTTACCTTATATAGAGAATTGCACGTACACCCCAAATCAACATGCATTATGCACATATCTCTTGATGTAAAAAATAATCACTTCTGACGTCAAGCATAATGAACCGAGATCGTACTCCACGTAACCATGTCAAGCCAGTTGAAGCTTACGTGGTATTGTAGAACACTGAGTGAACCACTCTCCGTTTATCCCGACTCACACACTAGTCATGAGGTCCGAAGAACGGATTATTTGTTCGTCATGCGAATTTTATGGAGCCTTTGATCCGGCTCAACATTAGAACGGATTAAACAAAAAAGAAAAAAACAAATCATAATAAACAAATAATGTGAATCTTCGGTCCGACATTAGGAAGGATCAATCAAAGATTTGGAAATGGGGACAGTCCCCGATGAGATTCGGAGTAACCCATGTGCAGCTTTATATTTCCACCACTTCTCCATATATTCCTTTTTGGTCGGCAATAATTCTCTTATTTTCTTGCAACGGCCGGCATGTGCTGATGTGCAATTGGAGACCGGAAATGAGAACACAGATTATTTAGACACATCAAGATATAGATGTATTCGAAATCATTAGATGTATGTTGGACTCTTAATAATTTAAGAATTTCACGTGCATTTAACGATTCCTGACACATTTGTATTCAGATGGTCTGTGTTTTCAAACTTTTCTTTACTTATAATGCGCCCATAAATAAATTTTGTTCATTTTTATCGTGTGAGATCACTTAAGATTCCATGTCGATGAACGATTTTATTCAGATCAATCGAATATCGATAAATATTTGACCTAAATCTTAATTTTCTACTTTTACTAAAAAATTAGATTTTTATGTCAAGTATTAATCGATATTCGATTGAAATGAAGCGTGGTTTGGGCACATTGATATTTGGAGATAATGACAAGCATGTTTTTCGTTGGTCGCCTTCTTATGTTATGCTCGTTCAGAAGCAAGGTATAAATTATTTCTCTTTGTTAGAGAAGCCGTGGGATCTAAATAAATTAATTTAAATAAAATAGATAATTTGAATCATCGAAATAAAATCTCGAAATAATCTCAACCGATCGAACGTGAACAAAATTTGTTCGGACTCAAAGATGTTAGGTAGATGTACCCTGTATTTTTTTAATATAACCTTGCCGGTGCATTCATGTGTGGTAGTTCGATACTTTGTTCACACCATTCCGCAAGCCTATCCACGAGCACATGGCAAAAGAAAGAAGTCATTTTGTGTTTTTTTTATAATGAAGGTATCCCGTCAATTTTAAAATTATTTTTAATTTAATATCGATTAATTTTCAAAATCTCGAATTTAATAATTTGACAAATTTCTAATGATCTTTAGTGATTAGTTCTGGCGAGATTAAATCTCATGACCTTGAGGAGCAAGTCTCTTAGTCATCTCATCTCCTTTCAATACTTCCACTAAACTAATCAAATGGGATTAAGTCATTATGTGTTTAAGACAGAAAGCGAGCGGGGTTGTCGAGTAGGAGTTGAACTTGTACAAATGAGTCGGGCTCGATCTCAATATCGCGATTGAGAAGAATAATCATGTTAAAATAAAGGCAAAATAGAATGAGAAAAAAAGATTACGGGACACACAAAATACATGTATTGTGGAGAAAATTATTGCGCGCATGCTACATATTATTATAGTCTAGATGTGAATAAATGTGTACCGTGAGAAATGAAGTTATGCATCATTACCATTAAGGTATAAATTTCATAATCAAGTTCAGCTCGTCTATATTTTTAGAAATTCGAGCATGAATTGAGCTTATGTAAATGAGTCGAGCTCTATTTCAATATTGAGATTGAAAACAATAATAATGTTAAGAAAAGGGAGGGAAAAAAAAGATTATGAACACACGCAAAATGCTTCTATCATGTTGCATGTAGTTTCTTTTCGTGTTTCCTATTATTTTAATCTAGTTACGAAAATAATGGTATGCTCCTTACAAGTTGGTTCTCACGATTTTCATATTGCAAAAAAAAAACCTTTATTTTTTACGAGTACGTGCTTAAAATAATACTGCAATTTTAATCTGTCAAATTCATGAACTAAGCTTCAAATCTAGAGGGTTAATAGAGATTTTGTAAAATTTATGGGTGCGCCAACAAGGGGTCAGTTCAGCGGTGAAGTCTCGAGTTGAGTTGGTCAAGATCCCGAGTTCGAGTCTCCATATCTCCTTATTAGGGTTAAACCTATTTGTTGAGTTTTCAGTCCCGCGACAACTTGGCCTAGACATAGGTGCAGTGAGAGAAGTTGCATATGGTTGTGGGCCCAATGAACAATGGTCTCTCCCAGATATGTGAAATAACCTATCTACGCATCCATTTTAAGAACACGAAAACAAAATTTGACGGTGCAACTTGGCTCTGGTTCCCCTTTCTCCCTCCGTCCATCGTTACAAAACGAGTTTGCAATTTTGACTCGAACTCGTTTATTAAGGAAACAAGTCCAAGATGTTCGTTTGGGCCCAGGTAGGAGGCCCAATATGATTTTTATAATTGATGACGGTAGGCCCAATACGGAAGGTGCAAAATAGAGTAGGCCCAATCATACCTATAGGATTCTATTTCTGACTTCGACCCAAAAAAAAAAAAGCCCACTTGCAACCGGACAATAAAGAGACAGTTCGTATATAATCTGAATTTGATAGCCACAAATCAAACACTAAGGGCATAATAGTCCATTTTGTCTAAGATTTTTTCACCTACTACAAGAATACTCATCCAACCGATAACATTTGTACATGTAAGGGATATGAAACTCGCGTTGGGTTCGGAATCAACGAATTGAGGAGATCACGTGCTATATAGTCATGCTTTGAAGATAACTTTTTGTATACCCGTTAGTTCGAGTTAGTTGGTTGGCTCACAAAAGGACATGCTAGATTATGCATCTATTTGTATCGATATAAAGATAGGTTCGATCTATAGATTTATGCTGGATATATATATATATATATATATATATATATACTGACAGTGGGAGTATCCAGTTATATTTTATTTAAAGAAATAAAATAAAAATAGTCTTTCGGAGAGATGGTTGAGTGGTTGATAGCCCCCATCTTGAAAATCGAAAGTATAGTTCTAAACAAGATCTATCTAGGGTTCAAATCTCTCTTTTCGCTCGTTAAAGATAGTTATTTATTTATTAGTTTTTATCGGCTTGAATGATAAATAAATGAAAATGGCTTGGCTATCCTATCTGACATGATTAATCCTTTGCTATATTATGTGATCGGGTTTAAGACCGTGACGATACTCGTAAAAAAAATAAATGACTTTTTGTTTTTTGGGTTGGGCCATTTATACTCAAATTCGTACTTGATACCCATAAATCAAACGCTAAGGGCATAACGGTCAATTTCCATTGAGGTTTTTTGGTTTGTTTACCTCCAATCAGAATATTCATCCAAAAAATACCATGTGTACATGTAAGGCCCATCATGTCCCTTAGATCATCTACAATCCTTACCCTTGTTTAACTCATAAATAAATTTTGAGTGAGAATCGTTTAAACTCGCTTCACTCCTTCGTTCAAACTCGTATCAAATCAAATTTTATTTAACCTTTTATTTAAATCAAGAGAGACTCGTATTTATATTCATACTTTAAAAATTATTTTTTTGCTTTTAAAATTACAACAAGTAATATACTCTCAAAGTAACGATAAATTATCATGAGCCCCATATCAATCTAATCAAAAGTCTTTTCTTTCACTCCATCTGATGTACTGGTTTTGTGAAGTGTTTTCAAAATTTTAAATTTATTCAAAAATTATTGGATATTTTTGGATACTGTTTATGTAGTGCTTTAATTATTTTCACAATCAAACATTTAATAAGCGCTGACGATTAATTATATGAGTTTGCGAAGAGATTTAGAATACCACGTAACTTTATGTGTTATTGACGATTACTCAAATTATCGTGCCGCATCTAATGTGCTTAGGATTTATTTGATTCGCATATTAGGTGTCTGAGATAAAGCTAATCATTTTTAATTTTGTGACTGCTGAATTAAAAACAAATTAAAGAGTGCACGAAAGATATTCATTTTAACAAGCTATAGAAAATTATAATAAATGCAGTCATATATTTTCTATAAGTTAAACATCTAAAAAAATTAGAAAAGTGTTCTATAAAAAAGCCCTCGTGCTAGTCAAACATAAAATTGAATAAAATTAATATCAGAACAAACAGTTCAGTAACTATTAATATCATTACTAGTATTTTAGTCTATTTGAATTCGCGAATCAAATGAAGGCCTACGATTTGCAATCAAGTCCTTGACAATTACTAGTAAGGGTGTAATCAGTCTGTTTTTGTTCGAATCCAAAGAAAAGATGGGACTAAATTGGAATTTTTAATTTATAGTTTTCAAATCGAAACTGAACCAAACTATTTTGGTTTGGTTCAGTTTAATTTTTTCGGTTCCATTTAGTTTGCCCCAATTTTAAATTTAATTAGATCAAGTCAAATGTGATTTTATTTTTAAATTTGTAATTAAAAAATAAATATTTTTAATATCAAGATGTCAAATTCAATATAAAAATATATATTATAGTAAATAAAAAAAGATAATAAAAAATACATATTACAAAAAGAAATATATATTGTATAAAAATACAAAAAATTTGAGATTTTTTTTTTAATTCCGGTCACATTTAGTCCGATCCGGTTTATATGACTATAAAATTGAAATCGAATAATTTTTTTTCAATACACCAAACTAAATTGATTTAATTAAAAAACAGAGCAAATTGTCGATTCGGTTTGATTTTTCGACTTTGTTTATTTACCAATTTTTACTTACACTCCTAATTATTAGGGAATTCAAGAAGTGTTCTCATAAATGTGAATCAGCAGACGAGATACTAATTGGAGAAGAATTGATTGGACCCGTCTTTCAGAAAAGCACGAGTATACATATTCTCACTACAATATTTAGTGCAGACTACACTACAATCCCGAGATCCGTTAGGGGCTGATTGGATGGAGTATTATTTTTAGAGGGATAAGTTATAAATGGGGGATAAGTTATAAATGGGGTATTATTTTTGGAGGGATGACCCACGTTGATGTGATATTTATA
>JABCMJ010036927.1:0-12453 GCA_014822125.1 Arbutus unedo | reverse complement strand
GATTAAAAAAATTTAACTTTCATTATGATTTTAAAAGGCAACTTTAAAACAAAAGTGTCTTAATTGTTCAGGTCGTTATGGATGTATCTACATATTTAACAAGTTAAACAAAAATATATAACAATGTGAATTATTTTTTGAGATTCGAGATAGGTTGATTAATGTACAAGAAATAACAAAAATTACAGTCGCTCTTATCATTGTTGATTAATGTACAAGAAATGTACGTTGTATGCTTGACATTTACGAAAGCTTTATAGCATGATTTATAAAAAAATATATATAATATTAAAAGAGGATAAATATATAATTATGATGGAGGTGCTTTGTGCTAGGGAGAGTATAATTCTAACTGAAGGAGGTGAAAATTTAGTAATTTAATTAGGGGTTTAACGAGAAAATAGTCTATAAGTCAGTTCGGTAGTACGATGTTCTTGTTCACGGATATGTTGTCAAGCCAGGAATTATATTTGCCGACTTGAAAAAATAGTTAAAGAGTAAAGAGTAAATGATGATAAGTTCTAGACCCGCATAACTCGGTACAAGTTTTAAATGGACAAGGATGACAAATTTTAGATTAACTTGACTTATAATGAGAAGCTCACAGTCGTTGAATTAAACTCTAACAATAAGAGATAGAGAAAGTTTACAGAGTCCGAATAAGACTTTCTTGTTAGGGGTAATTGTAAGAAAGTTTAATCTATTTCTAGTGAGAAGTTATGAGATGAGAAAGAAGATTGATGAGGGAAAGATAAAAACACATTAGTTAAAGGTACGTTGTAATTTTCTATTAGACACATTAGATTGGGAGTTTAGTAATTGAATATTGCCTTAATTAATTATCGATGTGTCTTTCTACTGATTAGATACATCTTTAGCCGTAAATCATAAATTGAGTAACTAACTTTTTTGATAACGCAAGCTTGGAACCCTATACAAGGAACATAAATTAACAGAGATATCTAGGAGTATGACAGTCATGTGAAAGTCTCTCCGTCGATAGCTTCTGAATCCACTTGCTCACCCGGATCCTCCGTCTGCACGTTTACATCTGGCATAAAACGTTAGGGATAGACAAATTACATTGATAAGTAATGAAACTCGGTAGAAAGGGTTACCCGAAACCAAACTCAAAATATACAACACACATAACATGCTATATAGAAAAAACTAAACAATAGTAACAACAAGTGTAAGAGTAAACATCGCAGTAGAGTAAATTATAACTACAGATTTTGACACAAAACAAAGCAATAAAATAAGGTATAGGTGAATTATGTTCTTTTTCTTCTTTTAATCGGGATGACACCTGATGAGACTTTAATTCACATAACGAAAATTGAGACTCGAATCACCATATCTCATCTTGGGACTCAGTCAAAAAAGAATGAATATGAGGGACTCTAACCACCATAATATATTTCGGGACTCTAACTCGAAAAGAGTGAATATGGAAACTTAGAACCACTATAATCTACCTCGAGACTCTAACTCGGAAAAGAGTGAATATGGGGACTCGAACCACCATAATCCACCTCAGGGCTTGAATCCAAAAAAAGAGTGAATGTGAAAACTCGAACTACCATAATTCACCACGGGACTCTAACCTGAAAAATAACAAATCTGTGCACTCTAATCCACAAAATTCGTCTTGAGACTTAAACCCAAAAATCAAACATCTTTCAACATATTATTTAGGTTTTTCTCATTTAGCATTATAACCAAAATTTCAACACTACAACATCATCATCACTATACAAGATACAATAGTCCATAAATGCCATTATACATCAATACATGGCCACGCAAAGCTTTTTTACTCTCACAAGATCCCACGGGGATCCGTGGACATAAAACAATGTGTGTATGTGCACGCGCGCGCGCTTGTGAGAGGCGTACATACTTTCTGGGTATATTTAGAGAGTCTGGATCTGGCTCATAAACCAAAGCAATCAACAGTATGCATTTTGAAAATTTTGAAAATTCAGCAAGTCGATTGAGCGGACAAAGCTCACTCGAGCGAGTCTCTGTTTTATAGATTCTAACCAAACTTTTACTCTTTAAAACACATGCCAGCCTCTGAAATTTTTAGAGGTTGCTCGAGCCAGCCTTCGTTAATTTTATATTTTAGATTTTTGGATTTTGTAATTTTGGCTCCAAATAGAAACTTAAACAAGCGATAAAATTCCTTTAATTATGCGATTAATGACGAAAACAAAAGCCTAGAGGTTGGTAAGTAACGAATTCTACCTTGATTGATGAATAACCACGAAAATCGACTATAAATTTGAACGAACAAGACCTCCCCTCAAGAACACTTGAAAAATCCTCAAATTCTCTTTGATTTCCTTCTTATTTTAAGTATTTGTGATTTGTGATTTGTAAATGATTAAAATATCCTAACTATATATAACGAAAATATATACTTAAATGGGGTGATAAAAGCCATAAATCTCCGGATTAAAATCAAAAGAATGTATTCCTCCTTCATTATTAGACTTCAAAACTCTAATCATACATCTGGAATTTAAAAAGGTCGCTCGAACTGCCTAAGCGGTATTAACCTGATACATATTTTTTATGTGTTCAATGATGTTTAACTTGCACACGCATTGTGCATGCACAACCTTTAATCCCTTATTAATGAGGGTGGATACCAAAACAAAATCTACAAACGTAAATAGGTTTCCGATCTGATTATGTTTCCACCAGAAAGATAGGCAATGTGTCCTAGCGGTGTTTGTTAATGTACTTTTATGCAGAACGAGTACTATTCTTATACTCGAACCAGAGTAGTACTCGGATTTTGCCTTTTTCAATTCATGTCGACCAAACAAATTGAGGTAATGATGTGAGCCAAATTTAAACAAGAACAAGAAAACATTCAACTTTAGAGCCAGAATCAATTTAGAAAATTTTATAAATATATTTTTTTTCCCCCTCAAACAAATTATTTTCAAATCTGGGCCATGTTAATAGCTCTCGTCCACACAAATTGAATACATCAAAAAATCTGTTTTACAAAGAACACAACAAATAATCTGAGTATGAGTAGAACAAAAATTTAAGTAGCCATCCTTACGAAGAACAAGCCAAACCAACTATTACACGGCACAAATACCTCAATTATCAAAAAGAAAAATCCGTTTCACCTAAAGATCGACTTCCTGATCTCCTATTCGAGTTTGTATGTAAAAGTGACCAACTAAAAACTAACCCAGATGATTATTATCTTGGCACTCGTATATGCTTATATTTTGTAAATTTGAGTACAGTGGCAATACATATCCTGAATAACCATTTGGAAACAAATTTAACTCCAAAATAACTGTATCGGCTTTTCGAATCAGAAGTACTCCACTCAAAGTTGTTGACCCAGTGGGAAGATAAGAGTCAAAATAATCATGCAGCTAGGGTTGAATCAAAATTGGAACGAAAAAGAAATTTATTAGAAGCTTGACAGCAGTCAACTTTTCAAAAGTAGGATGCCATGCATTTCAGTTCACATATATATACAAACAGCCACACAGATAAGACTTCCCGTCCAATTTGATACGACAAATATTATGATGCTCCTAGTTAAAGAATGGCCTCAACAGTATCATTAAATCGCATGTGTAGGCTCACATGCAAGCCCCATAAATAAGCTGATCAATAATTTGAATTTGATTTGGCAGTTTATGTAACAAAAAAGAAAGAAGAATCCAAGACCACCATTATTAGGGTACCACTACAGAACTACTTACTAGTTAAGAAACATTAGCATGTGCAACACATGATAAAACCCTAGTTCCAAAAATTTGGCATTAATTGAAGGGTATTCCGGTCAAAAGAGGAAGAAGAACATACAGTATCTTTTATAATCCCCGCTTTAACCGGTGGCATTTGGTTCTTCTCTGCCACCGACACCTGATAGTGGGCAGCCGGGGTTGAACAACGGCAGCGGTAAAGTCAGCTTATAAAGTTGCCAAGTTATGGAAATTAAGCTTTTTATATATGAAAATAAAAGCTCTCTCTTTACTCTTTTCGGCCAATCTAGTTCTGTTGAGAAGATTTTAATCCCCGCAAACCCACCGAGGTATTCACGAGCATAATTCTTTATTAGTAAGAGCTCGTGCTATGCACGAAATGAATTAAATTATACTGTGTTCATATGAATACAAAATAATACGTTGTTTTAGTAATGTAAATAGTGAGCATGTGTACATGATTACTTACACCATCAAACAAATACGATAGAGATCTATAAGTTATCATAATAAATTTAAGTCTCGTAATTATAATGCCAATTCTCGTTCGCATTGCCTCGAAATTTCTACACATAAAAAATGAAATGATAAATAAAATTATCTTTAAGAATATATAAGATTAAGAGACAGATGGATAGATAGAGAGAGGAATATTTGATACTTGTAAAGTTGTTGATGTTGTTTTGACAACCTAATATTTTACCGTGTAAGATGCGACATTTTACACAACGTACTTCTTTTGTAATTTCATTAACTCGTTTTTAACAAGAACCATCTTAATCCTTTCGACAATCAAGCATTTATTTGCTAGATCGATCGACATTAGAATTAATATTCTCACAATCCATCCTGCAATATTACAAAATGATCAAAAATACAAAATTGATTGAATAACTATTATGATTGCATATATAGTGTTTTTGGTTACACGTGTGAGAGTCGAAATGTTTAAATTAAAGTACAAAATTGCAAAGTGATATTAAATATATAATACAAGAGTACAAAACGACTCACAAGCTCTCTGTGTTCCATAAAAATCAGAAAACCACTTCAAATAATCAAGGGAGAAAGAGTAGTTACCTTCAAGTGGTGATATCTAGCAAAAAAAAAAAAACTTCAACCGGTGATGTGAGTAATCGGAGAATATTTGATGAAATGTTCTTAGAATACGCTGAATCAAGTTACCTATAAAAATATGTTCGAAGATGGAACATATTCTTTCAACAATACTAAATACGTAAAAATATTAAAATAGATGTGAGATTCACCTAACAAATTATGGAGATAATATTCATTGGCAAGAAAAATACATGTCTATCAATTTTATAATAATTACTTTTTTACTACATGCTGAATCTATGGTTACAAATTTGGCCATGTGCTGAAAAAACATTTATGAACTTAATGTTAACTCTAATTTTGATGAATCAATTTATGTGCCAAAAAAAAATGTTTCCTTTCTTTTCACTTCTTGAATTAACTATTTAAATTCAAATTTATGTATCTAATATAAAATAATTGATTGATTTCTTAAGTAATTCACTAATTATTTAACTAAATTAATTGATTACTTAAATAATTTGATTTCTTTTAGATTGTAATTAATTAACTAATTACTTCCATAATGAAAGAAATTATTAAGAATGTCACATATCATTCTCAGGACAACTCTTACAAAAAGTCGTCCTGCAATAATATATAGTATAAATTAAGTTTTAAGATCAAGGAAGATTTTACGAAATTTAAATTCAAGTCTTAAATTACCTTTTTTGATATTCAAGTATGAATTTGAAAAGTTGTTAAAGCAAAAAATCTCTTAGTTTCCTTTTCTTTATCTGTTTGACTTTCAAAATGTAAAATTTAAGTATTTAAATTGAGTAAATAATATTTTAAATTCTGTAAATAGAAAATATTACACTTTAGCGTAAGTATCATCTATTACACTTTATTGTGACAATAGTGGTGCAGTTGCTAACTCAAAGAAATCAAGGATTCATAAGAAGGGAAGGCACATTGAGCGTAAATATCGTCTTACACAAGAATTCGCTCAGAGAGGTGATGTAACAGTGATCAAGATTGCATTAGCGAACAACCTGGTAGACCCTTTCACAAAAAGTCTACCAGTAAAAACTTTGGATAGTCATGTGGAGGGAATGAGAGTGAAATGTATGACATCATGGCTTTGAATCTAAGTGGGAGATTGTTAGGATTTATACTAAAAGTCATAACTTTATATAATGGATTAATATTTGCTAGAACTATTTAAACAATTATTGCTTTTCTTGATGAAAATCTTTATGAGTAATGTTTGCATTATATCTTATTATATTGTGCATGAGTGTCTTTTATTCCACATAGTAAATAATCTGGTGTGTAGAGTTTGACTTACACACAAATGATCAGATTATCAGTTCATGTAGAATATAAGTTTTTAGTTCATAGTTTTAGGTGAAATTGAACACACCACCGGCAGACTGTAATACAATGTTTCAATAGATCTGTCTTAACTACGAAAAGTGATATAATTTTAACTCACTGTCTTAGTACACTTTGTGTGTATTGAATAGTACCACATTGAGATAATTGTATTTATACTAACAATATAATACAATTTGCAGTTTATGGTTATTATGAGTGCTTGTGCTACTCAAAGATAATTAATAGATGTGTACATTTAATATTGTTCACTTTAATTCATTATAGAGTGAGATCTTGTGGGTCAATAGTATCGATGAGTTGAGTTACAATATTAAGTGTATGACAACTGCTAATTATTAATGGAATGTACGTCCTTTTATATGGATTGATGATATCCTCTTGAGGAAACTTATAAGTTTCAATTATGTCAAACCCTGCAGGTGGATATTAGTATCCGACATAACGAATAAGTTAAGTAGAAAGTCTCAGGCAATTTCATAGATGTTGATTAAATAAATTGTCAGTAATTTTTTTTAATCAACAAGTATCTGTAATCTTAACATGAGTAAATAAACAAGCATGTAATAACATGGAGTTCGAAATATAATTTTTAGATATGGAAAGAGAATGCAATGTAGTGGTATGAATTGTAATTTATATAATTCGGTATTAATCCGGGTTGGATTAAGAAGTCCAGTCCATATTTCTCCTAGGGCTCTTTATCGTTGCCTATATAAACACTGCTATGCCTTCTAGGTCAGACCCAACTTAATACTTGAAATATTGAGAGGTTCCGTGAAGGTAAGAAGATCACAGTTTTGAGTCCGCACTTAGTTTGTGATCAAGGTGTAATAGAGATCAATCGAGAAAAATTATTTCAACCGTGATCAAAGTTCGATCAGGATCACATTATGAAGATTGTTGAGATCAAATCAGAGAGATATCAAAGGTATGAACCCTAATTCTGTCTAGTAGGATTTCATATTTTTTTTTTGTATAATCTGTGCACGTTCATCACTAGATCTCGTGAATCAATCCCTAACAGAAACTATCCATGCCGCAGAGGAAGGCTACATGCGAAAGGATGGTCGATAAGAAGCATATTGGGGAAATGGAAGTGGTGCTACAAATCAGTTACATGGGTTTGAAGTTGTGGTTCGAACCGGTTGAAGGATTTGTGTAGCAATTGGTGCAAGCATTTTACCAGAATATGTTTATACTAAAAACCAATTACTACATCACCTCAATGGTGAGACGTACGCAAAGACTCATTAATCTGATGATCATAACCTTGTATTTGGGTTTCCCATCATATGATAAGGCCATGTGCACATTCCCTAAGAACAAAGAAGAGGATATCTATGACCCACGATTCTACGCGGACCAAATGTTTATAAACCCCGACAAGTTTGCAAGGCTATTCCCCGTGGAAGCCTAAAGGAGGAGTATTGCCTCATGAACAAGATTTTGCATTTCAATCTCTACACCTGAGGGGTTGAGAAAACTTTGGGACAGAAAGAGGTCTAGCTTGTTTATGCTTTCATGCACGATGACATTATAGGTTTTGAGTGATTTGTGTTCAAGCAATTGGTTAAGTTTCGCACAGGAACAATGCTTCAGGCAAATTTTTCCTACCCCACAACAATAACCCAACTATGCCTCTGAGCCAAAATTTAAGAAACTTCACGTGATGTTTGGACAGAGGGATTGGGCCCCATTTTGGGTATCACAACAAGTAAAAGCAATGCCCACTCCAAGTCTTCAACACCATATAAGCGGGTACCATCCATGCGAACACGAGGGCAAACCTCCACATATACCACCGCATCACCTGAAACCCGACAAAAGGTCCTTCAAGGGAAAAATATGGAGGATGATGAAAAAGATCTTTTGCCGACAGACCGAGATCAAGAATTCAAAGAAAGAGATTTTGAGGACGCAACAACAGATTTGAAAGAGGTAGAAATACACCATAGACCATGTGAAAATCTAGACTGGATAGTCATACGTTTTAGAGGGTGAGGAAGAGCAAGATGGAAGTGACTCCGATGAGGAGATCAATGATGACAGTGAAGAGGATAGCGGAGGAGATGAGATTGTTCAGTTGGGGAATGACTAGGAGACCATGTGATTAGGGAGTAGTATGTAGTACAGTATGATTGAGTCAATGTTTATTGTATCATTGAGTCGTGTCAGTTCTTGAGATATTTTATTTTTATTTTCATTGGCTATGTAGTGTGCACTGGGTGCATGTTGGGTTGTCAGTGTGCCAACGTTAGGTAGTTGACCTAACCATAGATTTGTCGTTACCAATTTTGTTGTACTCCATTTTGATTGACAAACCCTTGGATATTATGCACTATGAAGTCCTAATGGATTCTTATTATGCTCAGAATTCTACTTTGATGCATGATTGCGTAGTTGAATGTTACTAGCATTTGGCCTTACTATCTCACGTTATCATGATTTCATCATTCCATATATATCACCATCTTTCTTATTGTGCTTAATTCTTCAATGCATAACCACCTCACCAGTTTGCATACTCATGCAAGTTAGGGATGCAATTTCATGTCATAAAGCTTACACTTTATTGTGAGGACAAACTGAGAGGATTGGAATCAAGGCGCGCTTTGGTTAAATAATACTTGGTTGCGTGCCATGCTCACTTATTCGCTATGGTTCATGAATGGTTGCTTGTGATTGGATTGTTAACCATTATTTTGAAATGCACCTCGTACACATAGGGAACTATAAATCAAGCATGGTGTATAATCAAGCTTTCATAGGAAATTCTATTTTTATCGTTTGGTCAATATGATGCATTGCTAGGGACTAACAACCTTCAAGTTGGAGAGTGTGTTGAGCGAACTAGATTACATATTAATGTGGCTCAATGCATCCAATTTAGCATCTAGGCATAGGCAAAATCATCATTCTATTTAATATTGCACGTGTAGTGGTCTTTGCTTAATTTCAGGTTTTCGAGCGCTAAAATCATGTGCAAAGGCTCCATTACAACTCAAAGGCCTCGGGACCAATTACGGTATTGATAAAGATCCAAGAGAAGGTCTAAGAATGATAGAAGAGAAGCCGGAATGAAAATTTAAAAAAGTCAAGAAAAATGAGATAAAACACCTCTCCATCGGTAGAGAAAGAAGCTCTATCAATAGAGTATGCTAAATAAGGCTCGAATTCAAAGAAGCTTTATAGGTAGAGAAAGTCTCTATCAATAGAAGAAGGAAGTCCAAGAAGTCAGAAGATTTCTCTATCGATAGAGGAATAAAGTCCAAGAAGTCAAAAGACTTCTCTATCGATAGAGGATCAGTCTCTATCGATAGAGGAAGCGTTACATTTTAGTCAATGCAGAAGTATTCTCTATTGGTAGAGAGTGTCAGACGCGTAATAAATGTTGATTTTGACATTTTGCTCTTTATCACCTTTTGGGATACTTCTTCCCACGACTTATATGTTGTAAGAGGATGTAAAGGGACCTATTGAGCATTATTTTGGTCCCCCTTTAACCTATATATTGCACGTGTATGGTAGAAACAAAAGAATTTCAACACTTACCATATTTTTATATTCTCATTTTAGAGTTTGGTGAATTGAGAGTTTCTCTCTCTAATTCTTCATGTTCTTCATTTCTTGAGATTTCTCTCTTCAATAGTATAAGACATTATCCATTAAAAGAGTAAGTAAGTTAAGCTTCATTCTTTTTCTTTATTTGGTTTGTTCCTTCTTCTTACTTTTTCGGCAAGTTGTCGAACTCTTGGCTATTGACTTAGTGTGTTGTTTTTCTGCAGAATTTTATTGCTTGTTGGTAAATTCATCATTGTTATCACTCTTTCAGTTTTATTCTTCTTATTCTCTTCATGTTTATTGTCTCTTTACAAGTATGAGTAGCTAAATCTTCATAGGCTAGGTCTAAGGATGAAGTTTATCTAATACTCACTACTATTCAATATCTCCTAGTTAATTTTGAAGTTTGTTCCTAAATATATTCAAGTTCGTGTTTCTAGAAACAAAAAGATAGAGTTAAGTTTTTGCTCAATTGTTGCCATCTATTTGGTATATCTAATACTTAAACCTATATCTTTCTTATTTTGAATTACAATTTCTTGAAGTTGAATAGATTTAGAAACACATCTTTTAAACTAAAGAGACTGATTTTTCATGGAATACTTTCCAATAAACCCTAGCCGGAATCTAGATTGAGTTATAAAATGAGGTATAGTTTAGTAGATGTGTAAAATAAATAGATTCCGAAGACTAAGCCTATTTTTTTAATCTTGATTTATTCCCTCATTTAGTTTAATATAGTTGACAACCTTCACCAAAACAAACTTTGAGGTTGACGTCCGAAATGTCGAAAAACTAAATTTGCGAAGTCTTTTAACCTAACTATTTTTTTCCGTTGATCGATACTCCGGACTCTCCGCTATACCTCTTTTAAATCTTTGAGGGAAGTTCCGTTTTAAATATTAAACCTTGATTAGGCCGATGCCCCAACGACGCACTTTTATCGGCCTGTCAATGGGGTAACTTTATGCAATTTGATGATCCAATCTACTTTATCAACTTGAGTGGCAGATGCTCAACAACACGATGAGGAGATAGAGGAGTTACGTCGGAAGTTTTTTAGTGGCAATGCACGAGATGGATAGATGATTCATGCTAATCGAAGCCTTCATTTCCGAGGAAAGTTTTTTGCACCAATTGGTTATCGGGAAGAGATTTTGAAAGAGTTTCACCATTCTCCATTAGTCGTTCATCCGGGAGAGACGAAGATATATCATGATTTGCGTCGACAATTTTGGTGGTTAGGAATGAAGCGAGATATTGTGAGCTTTGTATCGAGATATTTGACGTATCAACAAGTGAAAACCGAACACCAATGACCCACAGGGGAGTTGCAACCATTGCCAGTAGCGGAGTAGAAATGGGAGAACGTGACAATGGACTTTGTTACCGATTTGTTGATATCACCGAGAGGGCATGGTGCGATATGGATAGTAGTGGACCGCTTGGCCAAGATCGCTTATTTTCTACCGATTCAAATGACAGATTCATTTGAAAAGCTCAGTTGATCATACATTTGAGAGATTATCCGATTGCATGGGATTTCTATTTCTATTATGTCCAATCGAGACTCGAGATTCACTGCATGATTCTTGTAGAGTTTGCAAGCAGCACTTGGCACGAATTTATTATTTAGCACCACGTATCATCCTCAGACTAATAGGTCCGAGCGCACAATTTAGATTCTTCAAGATATGCTTTAGGCATGTGTTTTGAATTTTTGGGATAGTTGGCCAGGAAGATTACTTGGTGCTTGTGGAATTTGCATATAATAATAGTTATCAGTCAAGTATTGAGGTGACACTATTTGAGGCATTGTATGGTAGGTCATGTCGATCGCTGGTATGTTGGGCCGAGTTAGGTGAGGCAACATTTGTCGGACCGGATTTAATTGGGTATACTACTGAAAGCATGAAGTTGATCCGTAGGCAACTTGTGGCTGCACAAGAGAAGACTATCGAGCAAGTGAAGGTGATTCACCAGCGATTACTTACCATTCAAAGTCGACAGAAGAGCTATGCCAATCGACATCGTCGTCCGTTATCATTTCAGGTGGGAGACCACGTATTTTTGAAGAAATCGCCATGATGGAATTTATCACGTTTTGGGCGAAAGGGAAAGCTATCACCGCGATACATCGAACCATTTGATATCATTAAGAGGATCGGAGAGGTTACTTACTGTTTGGCCTTACAACCAAAGTTGTAGGGTGTACACGACGTGTTTCATGTTTCAATGTTGAGAAAATACGACCCGGATCCTTCTCATGTCTTGGAGTGGTCTAAACTAGAGCTTGAGGCTAATGCGTCCTATGAAGAGGAGCCGATACGTATTCTAGATTCCTGATATTAAGTGTTGAGAGGCAAGATGATATCGTTAATTCACATGCTATGCAGCAATCAAGGCAAGGAGGAATCGACTTGAGAACGTGAGAATCAAGCTCGGAAGAAATACCCGCATTTGTTTATGCTTTGATTATTTTACGATGTTATCAGATTGATGGCTTGGGGCATGATTTGGCACCATGTTTGTGTGTTTTTGGGATGTTCTTTAGATATGGATTATGTATCCACTTGCATTGTGCTCTTTGAGCTTCGGAATTGTAGAACATTTTATGCTTATAGTCATTGCCGAATTGAACTTACTTGAATATGATGGTTGGTTTCTGACCGGCCAGCAGAAGTGCGTCGTTAGGGCGCCGGCC
>JABCMJ010036924.1:0-17774 GCA_014822125.1 Arbutus unedo | reverse complement strand
TATCAAAACCTAAATTGGAGAAGATAAATTAGATTCTAAAGAAAGGTCTATGGTGCTTGTCATTGGAAATGCATTAAAGATAAAAGAAAAGGACAGTGAAATGTCAAGATTCTACAATCTAGCTTGTCGAACAAATTTAAATGTTACCCGAAGCTTAACTTGTTTTAGATTATAATCACAAGACAAAAAGATAGTAGCATAGATGTAATGCATGTGAGGAGAACAGATTATGACAATTAGACTTGAGAAGAAAATAAAAGACAGTATATGAGAAGCTTTAACTGGCACGTGTAAAAGTAATATTAGTAGTTTTGTCATGTATTCTATTTCAGGAGGGTAGTTTAGTATGTATTCTAGGTTCAATTAGGTTTTTCTCATATACCATAGTGCTTTGACTTCTATTAGATTCAGTAGAGAATAATGAAATTAGATTGTTCACGTCTTCTGTAATTTTTCACGGTATTAGAGCCACAGTGGCTTAGCAACGGCCACCATTGCCCGAAGCCCGAATAAGCATCTCTCTCGTCTGTCGTTGATTCTTCTGTCTTCCTCCATAGATCTATGACTATGACTTGCATTTGTGTCTATCACGATCTTTCCAACATCGGCAGACCTCACAATCCAGCCACAACCATTGCCGGATACTTATCTTCCTCGGCGACCCACGATGATATCTCACTATAGTTCATCTCCGTCGACATATTTGTTTTGGAAAACAACAGCTCTCGGTTTGAGCTTGATCTCCCTACCTCTCAGTCTGAACCTTGGACCACTTTTGGAGCCTCCTCTACCACTGGGGACCACCGGCAACCCTTCCTCCACACTTTTCGACCAGCGTACATACAAAGGGAGTCGCCAACTCACCATTCTCTACCTTTGTCCGGACACCACACATGGTATACAAGGTGAACAACCCAAATTAAAACTTGGGCTTTTCTTCTTCTCTTGCTTTATTTAGGTATGAAGAATATGGAAATTTGTTTTCTCGGCAGGATTTAGGGAACACTAACCATATACCATGTCAACAATAGGGGTTTCCTTTTTCTATTTCTCTCTTCAATGTGTAGCGAAAGAAGTAAAGGAACGCCCTTTGCCTTGAGAAGGCTATTTTTTGTGCTTTCAATGACAGATTTGAACGACAGATTAGGAGAAACTAATGGAACGCTCATGCCCCCTAGTATATTGGTCTTAAATGAATCATCAAACTGCTCATTACAAATAATACACCAGAATAGTGCTTTCAACCATAGGCCATGGCTGAATTTTTTTAATTCCATCTCCACCGCTTTCAACCATGGGCTGAGTTTTTTGGGTGTGACAAAAGAGAAGCTTAAGAGTGAGAAGGAGAGGGGGGGAGAGTAGCGGGGAATATATGTGTACTAATAAATCAGTTTTCTTGGATGATGTACAAGTTTTTTGCCGTTTGCCTCAAAACCACGTCCTATTACTTAAAGTGAATGCATGTGTGCATGAGCGTGTGTGCTGCTCTAATCCTGGCCTTTCTATTCCATAAATGCTGGGGGTCAGCAATCTGCTTAACTGGATGTTGCATCTAGTTTTAATGACAGCAGCAGACAAGCCGGATACTTTACAATAAACCTTGGAATTTATATTCCAAAAGAAGTTGTTACTATAAGCATGAACAAAAGACACTGATACTGAAGCTGAACTGTTTTCCCCCACTGAAAACTGGATTTGTTAACACAATCTGGAGCTATTTTAGTAACGTGGAAAGGTTTTCAACACGCAGTGAACAAAAACAACAAAAACAGTTAAAAGCCTCCACTGTTATCTCACGAACCATTTCTTTCATTTAAAGGAAAAGAAGTTAGTGCATGGAAACCTTTTTTAGTTGAATAAAAACATTTTATTTTTAACTATATTTGAAATATTTAAAATCCAGAAAATTGTTTTAACAATTTTTTTCATAAAGAAAAATTAAAGTGAACCTATTTTAGTATTCTTCTTGCAGCTGTTTCTTTTTCAGACTAGAAAGCCTTAGGTTGTGGTTGTGTGGTGGTCATGTAGACGTGGTGGTATGGCTATTTGTTAATACATTATAAATTAGAAAATATGTTAGATTTTTGTGTGAAACAAACAACAGAAAAGGATTTCAAAATGCATTTTCATGTCGCAACCAAATACAGGAAATAGGTGCATTTTCCAGAAAACAATTTCTGCCGAAAAACATTCTCCTCAAAAAATGGTAATGCACAACTTAGGATTTTTCTCCAATGCTAAATGGAGGACCATATGCAGATTTTCCATATGCATACTTCCGGAAGAACAACAAAACAGAAGAAGCTGATAGTAGTTACTAACAGTCTACTTATGCACCAATTTTCTGTATATTAAAAAAATATATGCTTCAAAATATTCAAAATAGGAGAAAAAAGTGGTTTGAAGTATTCCGCCACGGTGCATTCAAAAAATGGTATGGTTTAAAGAATGACCAGGGGGTTGGCGTCAACTTCCTATTTCAAGAACAGATAGTCAGAATGATCCCATAATTGCAGCCCCGGGGGACACATTTGAACTTAGGGAGCAGCCGCTTGCCAAGAAATCAATCAATACAGATGAATATGATCAGTGAATAGAAGAATCCATAACCAAAGAATTCCAACATGGGACATATATTTCCAAGAACATGCAAAATATGTATGTATGAGCTTTCAGAATTACTAGTGGCAAAGTGCGCTACAACTTACTTGTATCAGAAAATCAACAGAACCTTGTTTGGGACCAGAGAGTTTAGGTCGGATGCCAGTATAACCTGGCTCCAAAGATCCACACTTCAGATTAGGGTAGTACTTTCTTATCTCTGGATAAAATCGGTGTACACGATCTGCACGTACGGAATAATCAAACCTGACACAGGCCAGAAAAATAATTTCTATTTCAGTAACATACCAATGAAAGAACATTTCTGAGTAACATTCTTAATAGCATTCTTCAGAAGTTTTATGGTATGCCAGAAAACAAAACTGCTTAGGAAAGGAGAGAAAATGTATGAGTACATGTGTGATTCACTCAAGCAGCATACTACTTTTCTTTTTATATCTTTCTTCTCACTGACTAAGGCGAGGCGCTCTTTAGCCATTTCAAACACACAACAAAGATAAGAACCTACAGGGATAAAGGATTGCATTCACCAACTAAAAATACCAAAGGATTACAACATATAGTAGAAGTCACACTCTTAGATGGAACCTGAACTGATCCTTCATCAATTTTCACTGCATGAGAGCACCTCTTCATAAGTAATAATCGATAAGACAATGTTTCAAACATTAGTGAGACTCCACATTTCGTATTGTCATCTTAGATGATAGGCCTTCAATAATGATTATATATTGTTGTGTTGCGATGACTAGAATGATTAAAATCCCATCAGAGAATTGCTTTTACAGTAGATGCCCTAAAAAGCAACCAAAAGGATTTCACTTCTAGGGGACTCCAAATGCAACACCTCATGCCAAAGTCTAAGTGTCTAACCAACGAAAGGATCAAATTGAATGACCAAGGAAACCATCATGAACCACTAAGATCTAAGAAGTGAGATTCGTCAACCTATTGTTGCTTAAATAGGAACATAGAAATAGATGTATGGCTAAACCAAGTGTCAGTCCCGACATTTGAGTTGCCCAAACCCGACACAGCTTGGTTGCCCACTTAGTATGAGTCCCTCGTCCCCATTTTTTTGGGGTGGGTTTCTATTTTTTTTTTTCTATATTTACAAAAAACAAAAAATGGTTGCCCCGCGTCAGGGGTTGCCCGAGCCTGCGGGCTTGTGGGCTTACCCATTGGCCGGCCTTGGCTAAACCACATGATAAACTCACTAGCTCTGTAACCACCCAAATGATCGCTGTAGGTAAAGATGTGTGGAACACCAGTAGTAAGTCCACCTTCGTTCCTCCCATCCTACTTGACATGGTTGGACCATGCACCTGCCTCCCCACCCCAGATGCATGGACCAATAACAAGATCAGAGCATCCGTATCTTAAGCTACCCTTTCTACACAGTCTTCTGCTTTAGTCTCTAGCAGTGATGGTCGAGGTACTTACTCATAATAATGGCTGTAGCGGTGACCATAATTTTGTGATTGTTCTTGTGGTGGTGGTTGTACCATTGGACGTAGTAATCCGGAATACACATCATTGTGGTGCTACTAATCACATGGAGTTGTATTGTTGGAAGAAGTAGAGTAAACCAGGTTATGTAAATCCGGTCTATCATAGCACCCAACTATCCCAACCTCTGTCGTCGGTTGCTTCTTTTGGTTATTGTCCTCCTTTTGATGCACTCACTACTCAAGTTAGTTAGTTGTTTCAGACACTCTGTTGGCTTTTCCCTCAACTTGCTCTAGTGCTACTCTAATGAATTCAGGTAATATTGTTTCCAGCACTTATGCCTCCATCTCGGATTCTCGATTCTTGCATTAGCATACGCAGGTCTGCTAATTCTCTCTTTTCTCTGACATGCATATATTAACAATCAAGGTTTCATCTCGACGTAGTCAGGGAAAGGTGTTCTCCATCTCTCTCGAACCTTATTCTTACCTTCTAGTCTTGATGTCCCTGATTTTCCCCTTAATTTGCTTTCTACTAGTCAATTGACTAAATCTTTAAACTGTCCAATAACCTTTTCACCCACCTCTTGTGTTTTTTAGGACCTTGCGATGAAGAAGTGGATTGAATTCGGTGAATAAGAACGATGGCCTCTATTTTTTGAATATTGATCGTATCTCTTCTACGTGAGGGCTATGATATTTCCTCTTTAGTGGCATTTTCAGTTTGGCCACCCCTCTTGCTAAGCTCAAGTTACTTATCCCTACTTCTATATCCAATTTAGAGTTGTGAAGCTCGTTGTTGAGCGCTCATTATTGCCTAATTAAGTGGCACTATGAGTCCAGTTTGTCATACTTGCATGATTTAATTCCTTGAGTTATAGGATATTGCATACAAGGTATTTTTTGTCTATTTCAGGTAATTTGAGCTAGAAGAGCACCCTAGAGCTCCCGAGAGTTCCCGAGAGTCGCCAAGAGACCCTGAGACCTCGAAGATCCATGGAGGTCCAATGCCGAGTCTTGGAAGCTTGGATGAGAAGATAGGATGGGCCAATTTCAGATAATCCAATTTGGCTTCATTCGTTCTATCACTACATACAAGCGTTTCCTCCATGCATGCAACACCCTATCTACCATACATATGAGACTCTCCACCCAACCAAACCCCATGTTGTCTCTGCCTCTCATCCCCCACAGACTGAAATCTTGTGATCAGTTACTGCACATGGCAGTGCCACCCTCGTACTATGTTTGGAAGAAAGTTGTTCTTCGAGCCATAGAGCATCAACAATTAACATCCTAGGCTGGACTCTGAAAAGTGAAAATACATGATTTATGCCTCTTCCTAATGCCACGGGTAATCATCAAGCTGCAACCAACAGCTCACAATGTGCATTGCGATTGAGACTGGGATCTTGAAATACGCAAGCGGTTGGAAATCTATAGTCAAAGAAGTACGTGGACAGAGACTCAATTTCGGGGGCAGTAGATTGAGATGCAATGAAGGGAAAGATAGGATACACAATTTAGAAGCCAATAACGCTTTAAAAAAATCCGCAGGAATCCAGAGACAGTGAATACAAATGTTAGGCCTACAGGAAGACCATAGAAAAGTAATAACAAATGTTAGTCAATTACTCAAGTTAAATGACAAAGCAGTTCAGCCAATCTAGTATTTATCCTGAAAAGCATGAGCAGTCATTGTAAATGTAATCACTATCCATGTGAAATGCCCATTTGTTGCAATTCACCAGGCAAAAAATGCATGTTCCCTGCCTGTGACCATCAATCCACAATAGCAGTCCCAAATTACCAAATTTTTAAGCGATTGAAAACATGAAAAGACAGCCTGTGAGGAAGTCCATGCCACATGTGAGTCATATGGTGGTAGTTAGAAATTCAAAAAAGCGAAAAAGAAAAAATTGTAGAGATTCGCAGTCAGACTAACAAATGGGAACTCGAATAGACATGTCAGTGACAGTTTTCCTGTCTCCCAACACTAAAGTAGACCACATTTTCAAGTGGCAAATGCTTAACTATAAAACTAAGGGCAGTTTCAATTCAACCATGCAAAATATTGTAAAAACGTAGTATAAGACCATAGGAAAATATAAACATTACTTGTTCAGGAAGCCTGAAATATCATCAATACCATCTATCCATTCAACGTCAGGGCCAAACTTGACTTGGCCACTCAAATCCAGAGTAACATGCACTCCAAGGCCACCATCCTCGGGTATTGGATAAATCAAATGCCTGAATGGAGGAATTTTAGTGTTTGATAGAGTGAAGTAGCAACCACGAGCATAATAGGAAGCAGGGATAACTTCGCTATCTATTCCATTGAATCGCTTTGCAAGGGATGGGGCACTCAAGCCAGCACAATTCACTACAAATTTAGGAAAAAGCATAAGATCAGGCTCCAATGGAAACTTCCCATCCCCATTCTCGAGAACCTTGCTTTCCGAAATATTAAGGCCAATGTGATTTCCTTCAAGATGACCACCAATTACAGTAGTGTTGAAGGATAAAGTTGCTCCATAACTCTCAGCTTCTCCCTAAACCGACATTTCAGTTATATCCCTGTCAATATATATTGTAACTCATGGTAAAATCAGAAGCATAAGATTAGCTCTGCACAATAGTTAAGTTACCATGCCATGTCAGCATTCACATATGTAGAGTAGGTTCTACTATATGATTAATCTATTTATGGGAAAAATGGTAAGGACGGAAAGTCGTACCACTAAAGATAGCATTAGGGAATGCGTATCAACTATTCCTGACACGGGAGATAATAAAGCTTTTTTGCATTGCAACTCAGGCTCAATTTTCATGGCTTCGTAACCTTCCATCATCTTTAGGCCATCAACACCATTTTCAATCCCACGATGCATCAGACTGTTTAACTTTGGAATCTCCGAGGATCCAGTAGCAACTATAAGTTTACCAATCTGTTTATGGGGAATATCATGTTCTTTGCAATACTGGTACATCAATTCTCTTCCTTGAACACAAAAAAGTGCCTGCCAAACAAGGTAGAACCAAAGCCAATAAATCTGCCGTATAAACCAAATGAAATAGGAATTACCACATGAACTTTTTGGAGTTGACAAATTGCAGGAACCTTGCATAAGGTTCGGTTTAGAATGCGTTGTCAATCTGACATAGAGATAGAATATTGAAAGTTGGACCAAATGTAATATTGGGTTAAAGAGCAATAATATTCAGAATCTTTTTATTAGATAAGGATGTCACAATGAATGGAGGCATCCACATTGACCATTTTGTAGAAGTCAAAGAATAGAGAAAAATATGTATAGTCCATAACAGATATCAAAAGCTCCAGAGATAAGCCTACTAGAACAACTACAGGACTAGTTAGCAAGACATAGTTTGTACAGATCGACATACAATCAACTCTTATAAAGAATTTTGCTGATGACGGTGGATACAAAATAAAGGAGTGTATCAGCGCAGCAGACTTTTCACTCAGAAAACAAGTAATATGTACAACTGAGGGAGTCTTAAGTACATCGAGTAAGAAAACCTTCAGAAAATGGTAGGAAAATGGTAGGGAGGTGGGAAATGATTCCTTGAAGGGCAAAATCCGTAAAATAATAAAATTTTAAATAATTTGTTCATATTAAAAAGCCACCTTTTAAGAAGTTCCCTGAGGGCCTTGTTATGCTTGGGCCGCCCTAGGTTAGCTTTGACTTGCGATGCATTGTACTTGACACTTATGTCAGTGGAATTCATCTGAGCTTGTTGTCTCCAGAGAGTTCAGATCTCTTTGCACTTGAAGCAAAGATGGCTTATTGGCCAACAGGGAATAGAATCATACTGTTCAGTTGCTGTAAGTCAGGAATTATCTCCATAGGGCATAAAATGACTATAAATTCATGAATTGCAGAGACAACAGTGTTTTGGCAAGCAGAAAAGTAAGGCTCCTGTCTGATAGATGTGGATTTCGCATAAGGTGTTTGACATTCAGGTTTGATAGTCAACGTATGGATTTCAGCATTGACATTGGAAGCTATATTCTTGTGGATTTGATAGTCAACTATATACCAGTCCTAATTTAGTGGGGCTTCAGCCGTAAGTCAATAGTTGAGAATCTGAACTCTTTTAGCTTGTTAAAGTCTTAACACCTAAAGTCCACTAGGCTAAACCAATCAAAAGTACCCTTACAAGTTACTAATCACCACAACCTCTACAATGAACAACAACTAATGACATTTGTCTATTACAGAAAGAAAGAAAAAAACAATGAATAGTAAATTTTCTGTTGTAAAACATTAAGTAGCAAGATGTATCTGTCATGAAAAAAGCAAACAATGAAATTTATCTATTTTTAAAAGTGAATAGTAAAATTTATCGGTCCTTAAAAACATGAAGAATGAAATAAAGCTGTTATGAAAACATAAATTAATCAAAATAAATTTATGTAACAATAATAAATAAACAGTGAAATTTATCTGCTGTTTTGTTGGTGGAAATAAAATGTCTGGGTTGTCGGAGATGGCAGACAAAAGTGAATTGCAGTGACCGGAGGTAGAAGTAATGATGACATGCAAGAGATATAGTAAATAATTAAAGTTTTTGGAAAGATTATTCATGAGTAAGAAGGGGAATTTTGTCCATAAAAAAGTTCCTTCTTAAATTTGGAAACTTTTAAATACACAGATGTAGGCTTTATAAACAGTTAACACCAAGCTAAATGAGTTAATACTACTTAGTTTTGGACTCCATACCCAATTTTTGTAATTATTTTACAGTTATAGAAAGATTCCAAACCTTTGATCCACGATCTCTCTGGTTTCTTCTCAACTCACCTATAACTCAACCTCTTAGATTAGATTTATTTTGGGCTGAAATTGGGAAAAGAAACCAAAGTGCACTTTTTGACATGACAGGAAACCAAATACAACATAAATTGAGTTGTAGCAAGGAGAAAGGCGGATAGCAAATGCAGAGTCACCGGGACTTAGTCCAACGGTTCTGTAGATGGAGGTATGTGCAATGAGATTGTGGTTCAACTCTCTTCATAGGTTGATAACTTGGTTTGGTTTAATATATATTCTTCCAATATATGACCCCAAAAACAACAAATGCAAAATGAAAGGGGAGAGAGAGAGACCTTGAGAGAATTGGGAGGATAGTAAATGCCGGCATGGATGACTTCGCTGTTGCGAGAGCTAGTCCCGGTGCCGAAGGTAGGAGCAGAATCGATGACCAACACTTGTCTTCTTTGCTTTAGAGAGAGCTCTCTGGCCACTGCTAAACCCACCACTCCTGCCCCGATCACCACGCAATCCACACTCTCCCTCGGCACTACTTTTGGACCCTTGCTGCTGCTAGAAATCTTCCGGAGTGGCGGAAAGGTCAAGATTTCAGTTGGATTTCTCCATCTCCCACAAAACGCGGGGAATTTAGTGGCGGATTTCATCATCCCTTCCGTCTCCCTCGTAAATGTGCAGACCCACCCGAATGTATTACAGGAAGATTTTAAGATCGACAAGCACTTCGTATTTTTAAATGAAAATTTGTAACTCTCTTATAATTTAATTCGTCGACCAAGAATTTTAAATTAAAAAAATATTTAAAAGAAATTTATTTCCCATGAATCAAATTTGTTATACATATTCATAATGAGGGAATCTTGTGATGCCAAATGACAAAATACAAAAATATGTGAAGATTAAAGAGGTTCAAGACACACATGTCAAGCTCTTACGACAATTCGAAAAATACAAACAATTGTAGCACGTGTCAAAATACAAATCTTAAAAAAAAGAAAGAATGGATCGAAGCCCACACACCTTTGAAGATATTCAAATTGATATTATAGGTGACAAGCTACTTGGTTATTTAGTAATTATCAGTGAAAGTAGCCAGAGTCATTAACTTGAGTAGCAGTAGAATTTAGCTGTAATTTGTAATGACAGTAGTTCCATGTACCAAACTCCATTGCTGAGTAATCGAATGCAACTTTATTTTGCAAATTGCATTCACTTGTGAGTTCCAAGTGTGACCTTATTCTTGTGTTTGAGTACTTAATTATCATTGAAGAAGAAAACCCACTTGTATTCACATTATTGTCTTTGGTATATTTGCTTTTTAGTTCTTCATAAAGTATACTCATTTTGATATTGAGCAGCAAAAATACAATGTAACATGAAAAGAGAAAAATGTAGACCATTCTAGTTTGATATGAAAACTAGATTTAGGATTATGCCGGAGAGTATGAAAGGGGATATAGCCTTGGAATAAAAGAAAAACTAGGATAATTTCTTAGATTGGAAACTTTTATGGGATTTGCGCATCCAGTCAATCTTGTTCTATCAAAAGTCAAACGCTGAAGTACAAGCATAGACACAATCACAAATCATTAACAACAAAACGAGGAATTACAAGATCCAAGTTCCGTTATGTTTGTCAATTCAAAGAACCAAAGTCAAATGTGGTTATCAAACAAGACATACTGTCAGAGAAAGACTTGTTGCTGTCCAGATTAATCACACTGTTACAACGATGTTAAGATATCAAACTTGTCAACACTCCAGAAAAGTAATATTCAAGCACAGGAGCCAGGCTGAGGAAAACAGAAAGTGCCATGCTACAGCCTCCCTCCAAATGAGACCATGCAGCTTTGGCAACACGTACGCTGCCTGAAATTCATTCACCCTGTCAATCAACTACTACATAGTCACAACTCTGTTTGGTTTGGTTTCTTGAATCAATTTGGTGCAACACTAGAATGACTGAAGAGAATGAGATTCTGAAAACAGACGGTATCTTTCAGCAAATTAAAATGTGCAAGCTTTGAGAACAAGTAAAATATATCGATCACATAACTAGTTGAAAGCCCACCAAGGACTTTTGCAATGACCAGAGGAGATTGATGTCACAAAGGAAACATACCATTTAATACTGATAGAGGATGTTTCACTTGAATTTGTTCACAATATATACACTGTGTCCTCGTGTATCATAATTTTACTATCCCCCAGTTTCTGCAAAAATATGAACTTCATGGTATTAGTTAATCTTTCGAGGCACGCAAGTTGGAATTGAAACTAGTTCCACCAGAGTATTCAATCTGAAACATAATATTTCTTTGTTTGCCGATTCAATTAATATACTAACAAAAATGAGGTTACCTCCAACAAGAGCATTATCTCTGCCACTGTGTAGGCTACAGCTGCCCTGCTGTTAACAGCAGTTTGAATATCCGTAATAGATATGCGATCCAAGTGGTGTTCACGAACATGCTGCCCGAACAAAGTATTAAATGCTTCTATTCTGTGGTGGAGGATGCATTCATAACTATCAAATATAAGGAACAATAACAAAATGAGTACAAACAAATCCATTGTTGCAGTGTTTCATATCACAAACCTTTCTGGGGACACGTCCACACTAGATTGAGTTGCAGAAGACTCGTCTATTTCCATGGCTTGAGTCCTACTTAGGGAAAAAGTAGAAGTATTTCACTAATATAATAAGGAATTCTCGATATACCTCTTAGAAAAACTTACTACATAAGCAAAACGAAGGACACAACCAATACGAAGCTTTATATATGGCATTTGGGAGTTTGGCTAATTTGCTTGAATATATAACATAGTTAAACAGCAGGAGAAATAGATCTCCAAGAAGTTGAGATAATTTCGTATCATCCACATCTCTAAGGGATGCTAGGGGATTATAAAGTGCTGCCCTACAATTTTCTTATCTATCAATGCTGTTAGGATTACTTTGAATTAAACAAAATTAAGAAAACAAAAAGAAACAAAGGATGCTTAGTCCATAAGATGGCCCACTTATTCACAAAACAGCGAATATGCTTGCAAAGGAAAACTATTCCACTTACTCTACTCCAACAGAAGTGCCACCATGATTAGTTCTGCCACCATTTTGGTCAGCTCTACCATCATTACCACCATCGTGGTCAGCTTTGCGTTTTGTCTCCAACTCCCTTTCTCTTTCTTGTTCTCGCTCCTCCATTTGTGTCAACTCTTTGTGATATATCGCGAAGTTAAGAACTTTAAGAGCTGCTTCAACATCCGACTTCAGAACCTGCCCAAGACAAAGCAAGTATTAACACTAATCAGGCATAAACAATCAACAAAACAATTTTGGTTGTCATGAAAAACCAATGAGAACTACACAAACAGAGATAACAAGAACCAAAAGTTTAATATCCATAAAACCCATTAGTGCTACGTCATTCAATGCTTTATATATTCTCAGACACAAGCCTTATCAGATCAAGATGACACTTAAATCAAAAAGTTGGCATTTGAGATTAGATGGATAGGTTCCAATTACTAACAACTGTTTACAATGTGAGAAAATTCTTGTACCTGTCTGCTCAACTTCAGCTTAGCATGAGCAGTGGAGAGCCGTATCATGGTTTCTAAGGTTCTGGCAGTTATTGAAAGTGTTCCTCCCCCATTCTAAGAAGAGAAAACATTGTAATAGATTATTTAATCAACAACGGTAGAACCTCAGCATCTAATGTGCTTAGTTAAATCCGAATACTAACCTTTGCAGTATTGGCATTTCTGAGCTCTGCATATGCGTTTGCAATGTTTTCAGATGCCTGTAGATGGACATCGTTAGAAAGTGCACTAGATAAATCTAAAAACTCTAAGGTGCATTAAGGAAACAAGTCCAACAGCCACCAACAGACTCTTCAGAAACAGATACAATTGGTAAACTTTTGCATGAATATGACAGAGCAAATTGGCAATTGAAAGGAAAGACCAACTGATATGGGAAAGTATCAGCACCTCATCGGTCAGTTCTGGCTGAATTCTATGCTTTGCATAATGAATATACTTTTTAAGAAACTTGATAGTGATCGTATCACGCTTTCGACCCCGTTCTGTCCTCTTCCCATGTAGCATTCGGTTGTACTTCACATAAACAGATGAACCTGCCTCAGCTTCTTCTTCTCCTCCATATCTTGAATTCCCATCAAGTGTTGCCCCGTCTAAATGAGTTGTTTCACATGAGCATTTTCAGATATAGCAAACTTGCTCAAAAACTTCTCAACTGATATAGCACTTCTCACTCACCTCCATCTATTGTGGAACGGAACCGGTGCATACGCAAGACGTGCTCCGAAATTTGACGGTCAATATCAGGATCCATTTGATCCAACACGATAAACAGTAAATCAAAGCGAGAAAGTAAAGAATCTGGGAGCCCAATATTCTTGGTTGGCGTTAGTGAACGATCATACTGCACATTCATCCAATACCAAATAGAAAAAGAAAAAGAAGTTAATCCCAGCTAGAGTTATATTTGTCAGCAAAGTGGCTATGTTGATTACTCCTTCTGAGTTCCTTAATTTGGTCCATTTTGGGAATCCAACTATTTAAGGGGACAAAATGATTGTACGTTAAAAGTTGCAAGTTGAGAAAGTTACCCTTTAGCAGCCCATGTGATTTTGAAAACTGAATTTAAAACTCAAAAGAGAAGGGGTAACAATTGGTAAACTGAGTTTTTCAAGGTAGACAGATCCAATGAGTGCTACCAAAATGAGAAATGAACTACAAATTAAGCTATTTGGGGACTAACAAGTATTGGTGCATTTAAATAAGTAAATAATACAACTTACAGTTCCGTATATAGGATTTGCAGCTGCTACCACGCTGCATCGAGCATTCAGTGATGCATGGATACCAGCTTTAGCAATTGTTACTGTCTGCTGCTCCATGACTTCATGTATAGAAACTCGATCTTGATCATTCATTTTGTCGAACTCATCAATACAAACAACACCTCGATCAGCAAGAACCATTGCACCAGCTTCTAGCCTCCTTTCTCCTGTTCACATGGCAACTACTTTCATTCCAACAAACAAAAAAGGCAAAATAGAAAAATCACCATATGATCCTAATATGCTCCTTACCAGTTTCTTGATCCGAAGTAACTGCAGCAGTCAAGCCAACACCAGATGAACCCCGACCATTTGTTGATATGGCCAAAGGAGCAATGTTCATAATTGCTCTTAACAGTTGAGACTTTGCAACAGAAGGGTCACCAACCATCATCATGTTTATGTCACTATAGAAGGAGGATATAGGGAGACAGGACTCAAAAACAAGATACTGAACCGAGCAATATGGAAAAATGGAAACAGGTCTGTTAGGTCAAGAATAATGTTCAGGATAAAGCATAACTCACCCACGTAAATGGGTCCCATTTTTTAAGTTCTTTTCAGCTCCACCTAGCATCAGTAAAACAACTGCTTTCTTGATCCACAAATGCCCATGTATTGATGGTGCCACTGAATTAGCCAGTAGGTCGAATATATCGTCTCTCTCAGATACCTTTTTTATGTTGTTAATATCCTCAGGAGTGTAGATCGGTGCATTGGCCTCTTTGTTCAGCAGAGCGACATTGTTAGCTATAAGCACAGTCCTAGAAAGGGGTGATTACGTGATTAGAAATTTTAACCACCACTTGGCACTACGCAACAAATGTTATTTTACCAACCTGAACACCCCATTAACACTGCCTTTGCTTTTCCCAGGAAGAGATTTATATATCCCTACCATTGCCACACGATCCCCAGGTTTACATGAATCCACCAGGTCATCCTCAACTACGACGTCCACAGTTCGTGGAAGCTGTCCAGGAGCTGAATTCTCAGGCACCTCTTGCATTGAGATAGTTTGATGGTCTTTGTACTTGCACAACCCATACTCAGTCACCAACAAATTGCCATTTTCATCCTGGAAAAACTAACTGTTTCAAAAACACTGTTTCTTAGATAAAGAATTCTAAGAGACCAAAAGCAAAAGAAAAACAGATTACCCGCGTTGGATACACAGACCCCGTGGGCAAGCCCATATTGGATGTGATGTCTCGATATTCACGAGTAGTGAATGCACTAGTTACAGGGCAGAAATGAACACTCTTGACAACCTTTGGCCTTACAAGAGAACCTGAGGGTGGAAAACTAGCCAGTTGGTCATACATTGTATCAGCATAAAGGATATGAGACAAACTATACAAACAGCCCTACAGTTACTAACTTTTCCATTAATGTTCAATTCCATTCATCGATATGTCTAAAATGACACTCTCAAACAATTAGAACATAAACATATATGAAGAGTTCTTTATTGTTACAATAAGCTCCGCTTCCTAGCACAATCTTTTCAGGTTAAAGAACAGCTTGACTAAGGGTTAACTTCATGGGCATTTGGTAAGAAAAATTAGTAGCAGCAGCTCAACTATTCATACTAGCCTGGCCCCAGTTTTACCACCTACAGTACCAAAAGTTCAAAACTAAATGCTTCAAAGTACACAGCAATTTTAAAATGCACCCTTTCTTTCTTTAACCAAGTGATGGTTAATAACTCCAAGTTCTAATAATCCCAATATCATCGACATCTCCAGAAACTGAAATTATCGACATGGTAACATAAAGATGCTGAAACCGACTTACTTCATCAGTCCAGTACTGACTGCACCATCACGTTTTTTTACCATACGGCAATACCCTTAAGAAACATACCAAATTCAGTTGCAACTGACAAAGGGAAACCAAAAGGAGGAAAGAAAGTACATTTGGTGACAATCCCCACAACACAGACCATTGAACCGATAAAACTGGAGAGAAGATCTCGCGGGGTAACACGGCGCGACACGAAAGGCCCTTCGAAGCCGACAAGAACTTGCTCCCCTTCCTTCAAGTACTTGGGATCAAGGCTGCGGGTGAATTCTGTCACCGCATCGCATAGGGCTTGCATGTACTCACCTGGAGTTTGGAGCAGCCTGGTAATTGGAACACAGATACCAAGATTAAGTCAACACAAGTGTATATACACATATTTTGAACATTATAATCCCTAATTTTAAGGTTACGAGGAACCACTACAAGGTAGTGCCACTTTGGACCCAATTCTCCAGTGCAGGCTAAATATCAGATGTCTGCAACCATTCCCGGGTCAAAATGTTCAAGTCAAGCGTTACCAACAGAAGTTGAAGATTTTCAACCCTCGAGCTGAGTGAAAATCTTAAAGTGTTGGGCGACGCTGGTTCGGTTACTTTGTGTATACCATATATATACGCGATCATATAGATATTTACCTGCGAGCCAAGTGACCTTCCTCATGAGCAAAAAAATGGGAGATGTTGAGGATGAGGCGGCGGCGCTTGTGATGCATCATGTTTTTTATCTCATGAGTGTAAATGTCCTTCCATTCCTGTAGAGTTTCTTGAATATAAACACATATACACAGAGGTCGAAGATGATGACTCCAAGATACGATACTTATAAATACGCGCGCACCCACCCACATACGCACACACGCACGCACAGAGAGAGAGAGAATAGTAAAGTTACATCTTGGTCGAAGAATTTGCGAAACGTTTGCTTGTGCGCTGCCCTCAGTTCCTCGCTGATGTCCATCGCTTGACCTCTGTTTCCTAGCCGTTTGCGGATCTACAGAGAGAGAGAGACAGAGAGAGACAGAGAGAGACAGAGATTTGCAGAGAGTAGAGGCGAGAGGAGAGAGAGAAGTGATACTTTTTTTCAACCTAGGTTATGGTTTTGGCGGGAAGAAGTGATTGTGGGTTTCCCATTCGGCGGGAAAGCCTGGTTGGATATGCTTATTTATAAATAAAATAATAGCCAGTATAAACTTGGGTGTGATTTAAAATATAAAATCATATTATAAAAGTAAAATTTACTATTATTATTCACAGAAAAAAATTCTATTAGTTTTTTGTCCTGATAAAATGTATAAAATCGCGTTATCAAGATAAATTTATAAAATTATTTGACTTACTAATTTTACTTTCAACGGTCAATTTTTACATTTCACGTGCTCACACGCACCTCACATATTCACCTAAGTATGTGCCGAACCTCTAGTTTTGAATTATCAAAAGGGCAATAATCTCAATTAGTATATATTATTGACGAGAGAAATATAAACATTAAAAATATGACCAAAAATCTTTAAAAAAAATTTAAAAGAAATGATTCAAAATGGATATAATTTTCAAGTTATTTTTTCTTGTCTGGATTTTTTTTTAGTTTATTTTATTTCTTCTACTTTTCTAGTTCATCTAATTTCTAAACAAATTGACGTTTTGTTAATAAAGGAGAAATTTGATTGAGTAAAGACGAAAAACCAAATAAGGTTAAGTATAGACAAAAATCCTTAACAACAATTTTGTCAATATGCAATTATTTTATTTTATTTTTATAAAAGTGTAAATGAAATAATAATTTAATAGTTCAATAATTTAGTTAGGTGAAACAAACAATCCAATGGGAATTAGGTTACCGATTATGTTTATTTATGGCCCATTTTGTTTCCCTAGTAAAAGTGTTTTTAATTGTTTTTTGAAGTGTTTAAAATTTTTACGAAAGTAAAGAAAATAATAAATAATCAAATAAAGATACGAGAAAATAGATTTTCTTGCAGAAGTTGGTCTTCGGGACTAAATAAATACGATTGTTAACACTCACAAATTCTTTCTTCGTTATTTACAAAAGTATATTTTATGTTCTTGAATCTCTAAAATTGACGTAACGTAAATGGCGTGAGTAAAATCTTCCGTCACGAACAAAGATAACGTTTTTACAAATCGGTTGAATACTAAGATGACAAGAACTATGAAAAGAAATAAGAGATGCTCTCTCTAAAAACATTGAATATAGTAGCATTTCAC
>JABCMJ010036904.1:0-12030 GCA_014822125.1 Arbutus unedo | reverse complement strand
ATCAACTCTTATTTTTAAATAAATAAAAATAATATTTTATTATTTTAATAATTTTAAATACATTTATAAGCTTTTATTATAATAATAAGTAAAAATATATTTAACATACTTGTTTTTAATATGTTCACAAAAGTTTAAAAAGTAAAATAAAAACTGAACACAAAATTTAAAAGGTTGCAAAACTTTTTTTTTTTTTTGGAGAAATTGTCTTTTCTCTGTCTCCTCGGGAAGCGCACACACTCGAAATGTTTCGATCGATAAGTTTGGTATTTTTAGGTTTGAGTTTACGGAATATTTCCTAAATTGGTGCGTTCAATTGGAGCCTAATCTCGAAGATTTTGTCTTTCAATAATTTATGTTTTTCGAAATTTGGGGATTAGTTAAACCACAGGCCTTGTTGGTTTTGTGCTTCCGTTTATCACGATTCAATTAGTTGGGTTCAGTTTTGGATCTTCGGTTTGTGTGATTAGGAGCTCCGAATTCGAGGTCTATATTTCGGCGGTGTTGGAGGAGAATTGAGTGGGATCGGAGAGTGCTAGGGTTAGTCGATGGCTTCTAATCCTCCATTGCAGGTGGAGGATCAAACAGACGAGGACTTCTTCGACAAATTAGTCGACGACGATGATGAAGAGTTTAAGGTCACCGCATCGTCTTCCCATAGTTTTGCTGACGGGACTGAATCCGATGAGGTGAAAGCATTTGCCAATTTGAGTATTGGTGAAGAATAGTGGAGTCCCATAGTTTCTGACGGAATCCGATGAGGTGAAAGCATTTGCCAATTTGAGTATTGGTGAAGATACGGGTGTTGAAGGTGGAGCGGAAGCTGAGGGTGGAGCGGAAGCCAATCCGATGAGGGTGTCAGTGGATGGTCATGTTGAAGAGAGTTCCTTGGTGTCCTTGAATTCCTTAGGGTTTGATCGTTTAATTGAATCCAATGATCCTCCTGTAGTGCCAGAGCGGACTTCGGATACAATTGTTGGCAAACTTGATGGATCTGTAGGTTCTGGTGTTAAGGAGGTGCAATGGACAGCATTTACCGATTCGGGGCAGAATGGTAGTCACGGGTTTGGATCATACTCCGACTTTTTCAGTGAATTAGGAGATGGCGTGGTTGACCAAACTGGGAAGGTGGTGGATAATTTCAAAACTGAATCAAAGATTGGATCTGGTGGTGAAGAAGTTAAAATGGTTGGCGATGATAACAACTGCAATTATTGGCAGTACCAAGAGGCTGGAGCTTATGATTCATCTATGGGGCAAAAAGCAGATGGGCAGGATCTAAATCGTAGTCAATACTGGGAGAATCAATATCCCGGGTGGAAGTATGACCCAAATACTGGGCAATGGTACCAAGTAGATGGTAATGATGCCTCAGGGAATGTAGGGAGCTTTGACTCCAATTCGACCAGTGATTGTGGGAATTCACAGCTTTCGTACTTGCAGCAACCCGCTGATTCTTTTTCAGGTAATGTTTCTAATTGTGGCACGACTGAGAGTGTCCCTAAGTGGGATCAGGTGTCACAAGAGAGAGGCAGTGCTGAAGGTGTCAACAATTGGAGTCAGGTGGCACAAGACAGTGCTGTAGGTGTCTCTAATTGGCATCAGGTTTCACAAGGGAATAATGGATACCCGGCACATATGGTTTTTGACCCTCAATACCCTGGTTGGTATTATGATACAGTTGCTCAAGAATGGCGAGCATTGGAGACGTACACCTCATGTCTTCAACCAACAGTTCAAGTGAATCAAGCCCGTGATCAGCTAGGTCAAAATGGGTTTGCATCAACTGCAACATTGTCCCCAAATAATGATAAAATAACTTATGGTGACAATGGGAAAGTGGACAATTACAGGTCTCAAGGCTTTGATGCCCAAGCCCAAGCCCAAGATTACAGCCGAGCTGGGTCTTTGGGTAATCATAATCATCAGGGTTTTACCATGGGGAAACCTGAGACTGTTCCCAAGAATGATTTTCCTGTGGATTTTCATGGAAATCAGCTATTGGATAATGATTATGGTTCAAATTCGTTAGTGAGCAACCATCTTACTCAACAGAACTCCTACGTTTCCAGGGGATCAGTTCCAGTGGATGGGAAAGCAACTCAGGCTCAGAACGACTTTGCGTCTGTCCCGCAAGGTTTTGTTCCTAGTCGAAACTTCAGCCTGCAGAGTAATCAGCTAGGCATTCAGCAGAATGAGCAATTGCATGTTTCCAGTAATTACTACGGCAATGAGAACAAAGTAATTTCTTCACAGCCACAGTTTCAGACTGGCCATCAATTTTCTTATGCTGGTAATGCAGGAAGGTCATTTGCAGGCCGCCCTCCACATGCTTTGGCTACTTTTGGGTTTGGTGGAAAACTCATTGTGATGAAAGACCGTAGTTCTCTCAATACCTCTTCCTATGGGAGCCAGGTTAGCTCATAAACACTTCTACCTATGGATATATCGCCAAGTTTTATTGCAAGTCATCTCTTTGATAGGAAGATATAACTTTGATCTTGTTTTATGTGAAGGGTCCTCTAGGAGGCTCAATATCTGTTCTCAACTTGATGGAAGTTGTCACAGAGAAAATTGGTGCATCGAGCATAGAAGTGGGCGGGGTCGATTATCTCACTACATTGTGTAGGCAGTCCTTTCCTGGTCCCTTGGTTGGAGGGAATGTTGGTAGTAAAGAGTTGAATAAGTGGATTGATGAGAGGATCGCAAATTGTGAGTTGCCTGACATGGACTATAGGAAAATCGATTCTTTGAGGCTGCTTTTCTCATTGCTTAAGATATGTAGTCAGCATTGTGGAAAACTCCGGTCTCATTTTGGTTCTGATGCTGTGTTGAGGGTAATTTTTGTTTTATGTTGTTTAACTCCATTTTGTATTTCACCATGGCGATTTAATTTGAATATGTCACAATCTTCTGTTATGTTGTTGATATACACTTCTCGTCCAGATGATTTGTATAATGCTGTGTTCTCTGGAACTGACTGAGGTTCTAACTGCTTTCTGACACAAGGCATAATAATTTATCTTGATGTGCTCTGTTAGGACCTTTCAGACAGAGCAATATCGTCACTTATTGGCAACAATTTTTCCAGAGTTGTCTACCATGTTACTGTTATTAGTTTTTGAACGACAGTGATGGTCAATTCCTATACCTGTTGGTTACTTGAAAAGAAAAAGGAAACGAGGGAAAAAAATGCAACACACTAATTTGTACACAATGCCAGCATTTTACTGTATGACAGTTTGGTGCTTAAATGAACATTTTGTCTTGGACTGGTAGGAATACTAAGTTATATTGACATTCATGCTTCTATTTCTGGAGTTTATTGAGTGTAGTTGTGTACTTTTTTCTCATTACTTAGTATGTAGCTGGAACACCCCGATACAAGGAATAAAACCAATAGGAGTACATATGCTTCTGTCAAATTCTAGAATAGGTCCATGAATCATTTCCATAATGGCTCATGGCATGAAAATGGCTTCCATGTAAGCTGTCCTCTATGGTAATTTTCCTTGAGCAAAGGATGAAGAGCCACCTTCAAAGGCTTTTGAAGCGAAAAGACAGAGTGAGAGCAGGCAAAACTTTCCTCCTCTTCTCCTTAATTTTCCCTCGTTCTTGTTTGATGAGTAATTTCAAGGTTAATTTCGACGTTCACAGTATTCTTGGGTCCATAGTTTTCCCCTACCAACTGTGTTTATTAACATCTGTCTAAAGCCTTGTTGTGTCTTCGTATCTTTAATAGGAAAGTGATGTTCCAGAATCAGCGGTTGCTAAACTTTTTGCATCTGCCAAGAGAAATGGTGCACAATTTGGTGATTATGGTGCTCTTGCCCACTGCTTACATGATTTGCCATCTGAAGGACAGTTGCAGGTTCTCCTTGATTTACTCTTTAGACATTTACTGCACAGCTTTTCATAACTTTGCTGGTAATGAACATTGACCCACATTCTAGGCAACTGCTGCTGAGGTGCAAAGCCTTTTGGTCTCTGGTAGAAAGAAAGAGGCTTTACTTTGTGCAAGCGAGGGTCAGTTATGGGGGCCTGCACTTGTTCTTGCTGCTCAACTTGGTGATCAGGTCTGGATTACTATTTCCTTGTCCTCTTTTATTTTTTCAATGTAGCTCTGCCAAGGGTTGTATAGTAGAACATCTCTCTCTCACTCGTGTTTGTTTCAATGCAGTTTTATGTTGAGACGATGAAGCAAATGGCAGTTCGCCAGCTAGTAGTAGGCTCACCTCTGCGGACACTATGTCTGCTAATTGCTGGTCAACCAGCAGATGTATTTTCTACGACGCCTGAACAGGTAATGCATGTTGAAAATTTTCAATTGCTCCATAATTTCAACCAGATGATTTGGAATCTCAGATGAATTAGTGCAATTTGTTGGATTGTCTGAAACTTATCCTATTTGCAATATCATGACCCTCATCGATATTGTTTGAGCTGGGAAAAGAAGAATAACCTTTGTAAACAGTCTTATCCGTGGTCTCAAACATTGTTATGATCTCTATCCTTGATTTTACATTTTTTCCCTGAGGAAAGCTTATGCTCAGCATGCTCAAGCCCTTTTCTTTTGGTTGTTCACTTCAGTATGGCGGTAACAGTATGCTGGACGATTGGGAAGAGAATTTGGCGGTAATAACTGCTAATAGAACGAAAGATGATGAACTCGTGCTTATTCATCTTGGAGATAGCTTGTGGAAAGATAGAAGTCAGGTATGTTCTGCATATTATACTTTCTTGTTTTCAAGTGAACTTCTCATTCCTTATGTGGCTTAGCCAGACTTGTATGTTTCTACTCAGATTATTGCAGCACATATTTGCTACTTAGTTGCGGAAGCAAATTTTGAGCCATATTCCGATAGTGCGAGATTGTGTCTTATTGGAGCAGACCACTGGAAATTTCCTCGAACTTACGCAAGTCCAGATGCTATTCAGGTACCACTCAACAACTTTTGTCTAATTTTTTCATTTTGATTAGGCTCAGCTAATGTTGTCTAGGTGTTACTGTGGTGGGAGTTTGGAATCCCACTTCTTGACTTCTCGTAGAATCCTTGAACGTCCTTCGCTTTCTTCAAAACACTCAACTCTATGTTAGTGCCGACCAGGGTTAGGTCTCTGGTGGGCACTCGAATGCTTCAGTTAGTTTTCCAGTGAGGAAAGAGAAAACCAACTTAAGAGCTTCAGTAAAGTGAATGCGCGTACATGAGAGTGGAGCACTCTTGGCTATTTATAAAGGAACCTGACGGAGCTCCGGGAGCACAGGCCGGAAACATTGTGCCGTGGACCGCAAGTCATAGCGCTTTCAACACATGTTCCACGTCCGTGCGAATCAGACGTAACATCCACATGTATGGCAACGACCTCGTCCCCACGTCTCCCAAGCAACTGCCCACAACGTGGGGGGACAAACCATCCTCTAGCAGTGCGGACCATAGAGCCCTGGGCAGCATGACCGAACAATGTGAGTTGATAGCTTAAAAACTTGTCTATCATGCCGACCATGAATGTTCGGCCCAATCTGGAGTCGTGTGTTCGATAGGGCTCGAGGCATGTCAGACGGGCCTGTTGTACCTCAGGGCTCGTTATGATTGGATCCATCTTGGGCCTAATCCAGCACAGATGGGCCGAGCGTGCATTTAGGGCAAAGGCCCATCCCTTTGCGTATCCGGCCTACCACAGTTACCATTGTTGAAAGATAAATAAATATCCTCCATGCATGTATTTATCCTTACTAGTTTTTGAGTAGTTCTACTATTGTAGATTTTTCTTGTCTGGCCATCTCCGATTTTGGAATCTCTATAGTCTACAAATGCATACAATTTTGCACATCAAACTTCGTTGAGTCACTCCTTAATGAAGGAGATCTGATTGGTGCCAACTTGGTCCTTTTAATATTTTCTTCCAAGTGTCAAAATCGTTCTCGTCTTTTTATGTTCTTTCCTTTAATTTGTGAGTTAAGAGTTCAACTTTGCTATCCTGTGATTAGGATTCAGAAACTGAATTCATAGCTCGAAGAAAATAGGGTATTGGGTGGCCTACATATTTATGGAAGTCAATATGCGTGTCTTGGCACTTGTCTAACATAAGTTTCGGGTAAGCATGCATTGAAGATCTATTCAACTTTTTTTCTCTAGGAGTTGTCAGTGTCATAGTAAAATTTGATTTGTTATCCTATGAAGTGCTACTAGCTCACCAGAACCGGTGAGATTTGGCGGACAATTGTGCTGGAACTTTTGATCATTGTTTTCCCCTTCGTTGGGACAACTTTATCAATAAACTGAAGTTGTGATTAATATCACATTCATTTCCATGTAAGGATGTTCTGTTTCCACCCAGCTTTTTTGAGAAAATAAGTTGCACAGATGTTATATACCTTGTTATTTCAGTTTTTCAAAAGAAAGGTATTTTTTTCTGTCTGCCAACTAGTAATTTGTAGACGAGATTAACCATAAGAATTAGGCTTCACAAAATTTAAGCTTTGTGAAGGCAGCGTAACAAGTAATATCTTACGTGGAATGAAAGTCAAAGCCATTGTTGTTGTTAAGTTTTTTAGTGAAATTAGCTGCAATACTTGTCTGTGAACTTCATGTCATCAGGTTGCCCATTGTTATAACCAATGCATCTATAGTGATATGGTATATTGTTTGAGCGTAAGATTTTTTTTAACTGTGCAGACAGGAAATTAAACCCTTTCTGTTATCAAAACGATAGGAAGTTTAAATGGTGGCATTAATGTGATGGCAACATTTAGTTTCATCCTGTTAGTATTTTTGGCTACTCCTTGACAAGTTCTAGTGGACTGATTTATTCTCGTTAACTTTGATTGTCTTCTATTGAGTCCTTTCTTTTTGTTGTTTCTTAAGATATGAACGAACTGTGCTCCCTAGCATGAGTTTCTGGAAATTGAGACATTGAATGCTAGTGCAATCTTTGACATCTAGCTATAATATATTCGATGGATTCTTTGCGATGGATTCTGGTGGCAAATGGATCCTTTTGGGTGGCATCTTTTTACCAAGTCTTGGTTGGAGGTATCAACATATGCTTTTCCTAGAAGGCCATTTGGTGCGCTTGGGCTCCAACCAAAGTTTCTCTATTCACATGGCGTGTGACTAAGGACAAGGTTCTTATCTCAAATAACCTTATTCGGCGTACTAAGGTTATTTTTAATCGGTGTTTTATGTGTTTGAGTGAAGGAGAATAAGTGGCGCACCTAATTATTCATTGTCCGGTTGAAAGGGAGCTTTGGGTTACGGTTCTTGTATGGCGGAACTTGTTGTGGGTTTTCTCATGTTCGGCGGTAGCGCTAATTCAAGAATGGTTTGGAGCTAGAGTGGTGAAGAGAGAAGTTCTAGAATCTGATTTTTCTCATCTTGATGAGGCTGCTTTGGAGAGCAAAATAGTAGATATTTTGATGGGGTGGAGAGGCCTATGTATAGAATCAAGATTGTTTTCCTTTCTAGTTTGCCTAGTTGGGAGTTGAGGGAGTGCAATTCTACCCTTAACCAATTTCTTGATATGATAGAGATATTTTTGGATTATAGAGTGGAGTATTGTGGGGTATAGGGGTTTCTTGTAGAGTTGTTTTTTGGTTTCTTGATTTGTTTTCATCATTTTTTTTTATCAAAAGGTTTCTTGAGGTATAGGGACTTTTTGTTCTTGGCCATTTTTTGTACATGGGTGGTATTCCCTTGATTCTTTTTCTATAAAAATTTATTGACTATCACACAAAAAATAAAGAAGTAATGCCCTATACCTTGAGTTATACTTATGATAACCTTAAAAGAATGAGATTGTTAAAAATTTGTGGGAAGATTGATTATGAAGACTTGCAAATGCCATTTGTGGAAAAGAATGGTCTATTTGTAAGGATCTTTGACCAAATCCAAGTGAAGGAGGTAAAACATAAATAGATGATATTTATGTTCTCACGAAATGAGTTATTAAAGTAGTATTCAGCTCAGCAAAAGTATGCTCTTGCTCACGTGAGTAGTGTCAAGATCATGATGAAGTCCGCCAACCTGAGAAAGGCGGTTGGCAGTCTGGCTGACCTGAGAAAGACGGTTAGTTAAAGATAAGTTAGAACCCCAATTATCTCAGGAGAGGTTCTAACCTGATAGGGACAAGGAGTTTAAGGCCAATTCAATTTGGAATGAGGAGTTTGAGTTTCAATGAAACTCTAATGGTAGAAGATAAATCCTTAGAGAGTCCAAGTCGGATTTATCTCATTAATGGCCCATCAGAAGGCACTTCTAATCCCTTGCTAATAAGGAATTAGAATACGGAAAGAACACAGATTGATAGGATGGCAAAAGTCTATAAATAAAGGTTCAGGGTCAAGGTGAAAGGTGTGCGCTATTACAGGGAGAGTTTCTTGTGATCGTAGTGCTGGCTTAGCCATCGGAATGCTTTCCCACCACAGTGGTGGAGGGTTCTTTGACAGTTTATTGTCTTGTAGGTCACTAGAATCAAAGCGTGAGATAGAAGAAATCCCAAGATCCTTAGTTACCACAGTTGAGGTGATGTTTTTCCTTTATTCCAAATTTTACCCACTTACACCAAGTATAGCTTAACCTAACTTAGATGTGCTAGTTATTCCCCAGCCCATCATAGTTAGATTGTCAGGAATCTGAACCCGGATATACTCGGATCTTGATCCTCAGCTGGGTTTGTAGGTTTTCTATTTTAACCCTAATCTGTCTCGCTAAGCAAGATTCATGATGTATACTTGAATGAGATCTCACTGAATGTGCTTTATTGGGTTTTCCGACAGAGGACAGAGTTATATGAATATTCCAAGGTGCTTGGGAACCCTCAGTTTATCCTGCTTCCATTCCAGCCATATAAGTGTGTATATGCGCACATGCTAGCTGAAGTGGGAAAAGTAACAGAATCATTGAAGTACGTATGTTATACCTAACTTTTCCCATTGACTCATTCCTTTTAGCTTTTGGTCTCTTAGCATCATGAATATAATTCAGGTACTGTCAAGCTGTTTTAAAATATCTGAAAACTGGTCGAGCACCCGAAGTGGACTCATGGAGAAAACTAGTGACGTCACTTGAGGAGAGGATAAGAGCTCATCAACAGGTAACTATCGCACTTTTCTTTTATTTGGATCTCACTAATCTACGTTCCTCTGCTGATCCATGATTTTTAGGGTGGGTACTCAACAAACTTGGATCCAGCAAAATTAGTGGGTAAATTGTTCAACCTTATCGATAGTACAGCTCATCGCGTTGTTGGGGGCCTACCTCCACCTGTTCCATCAGCATCACAAGGCGGTCTACAGGCAACTGAAAATTATTACCAAACCATGGGGCCTAGAGTATCAACTAGTCAATCAACCATGGCAGTGTCAACACTTGTGCCTTCAGCATCAATGGAACCCATGAACGAAAGGGCAGCTGATTCCAATAGATTTACAATGCATAACAGAAGTGTTTCAGAGCCAGATTTTGGCAGATCTCCCAGACAGGTTCGTGATTTATGTCCATGTGAGAAACCTATCTTCATCATAAATTGCTTAGGTGTGTTGAACACCTCAGAAGTTGTGACAGTGTCGTTGCAACAGCTTTTACTTCTGTTTTTGGGTAAAAACAGCTTTTAAATGCTGCTTAAAAGCTGATTCTTAGAAGCATAAATCTCTTATGTATCTGGAGCTGATTAACAGAATTAACTTCTGTGGAATCTACAGTTTTTACAAATACCACCTAAATGTGTTTTGAGTTCTCTCATGATCTTGGTAACGAATGTGTTCTGTTCCCAACTTGATGTAGGATCATGTAGATTCGAAAGAAGCTACCTCATCCAGTGCGAGCAAAGTATCTGGTGTATCACGCTTTGGTCGTTTCACATTTGGTTCACAGCTCTTGCAAAAAACTGTTGGTTTAGTCTTAAAACCCCGTCAGGACAAGCAGGTAGTATCTTCACTTACATTCCCTTCATGATCTTTCGTACTGGAATCATTATAAATATCTCTTCATCTCTTTTTATCCACTTTGTCTTTAGGCAAAGTTGGGTGAAACAAACAAATTTTACTATGATGAGAAGCTCAAGAGATGGGTAGAGGAAGGGGCTGAACCCCCTGAAGAGGAAGCTGCCCCTCCACCTCCACCGACAACTGCGGCATTCCAGAATGGAATGTTAGGTTATGACTTGAATATTGCATTAAAAAGCAGAGCGCCTCTCAGTAATGGGCCACTTAGCAATGGAAGCCTAGACTTTAAAAGTCTTCCAGATCCTAGTTTGGGGATTCCACCAATTCCAACTGCCTCAAACCAATTTTCAGCTCGTGGACGGACAGGGGTCCGGTCGAGGTAAATCCAATGATGTTACTTTCTGTTTATGTCGATTGTGATTTAAATATACATGCTAGTATAGTTCTTTGTACAGGATTATCATTGGGTTGTCGGAAAAGGGACGCTACTGGGGGGGTATAGATACCCATATTTCACAAGCCAAAGATGTTGGATATAGATACCAGCTAGTTTGGTAGAGGAGCTGCAGGAGATTGTACTGTTTACGTTTGTTAAAGTCTCCCAAGTCCCAAGTGTACATACTTCGACTGTCATATGAGTACCGGTGGTAGTGGTCATAGAAATAGTAACTATTGCTCTCCTGAGCTTTTTCTCTACACCTGGTTCTTGTTTCAGTTTTTTGACCACCTCAACATTTGAAGACTGGTAGTATTCAAGTTACTTGGTAAAGGTTCGATTGAAAGACATGCATGATAGTCAGCGGCAATGGCATTTTATAGAATTGTCTTTGATCTCCCTTGGCAAATATCAATTTTGAAGGGCATGTCAATCGTCTCAGAAATCAGGCCAACAATTTTTGACCTGGCTGATGATTTTACATTTTTTTGGTGGTTGCGATCAAAGTTGTTTCAGAAAGGTTATTGTAGGTAGAAGTTAATTTGATAAAATTGTTAACAGAATAGGATTTTCCTGGCTCTATTAAAAAGTAAATGATTGAGAAGAGAAAAGGCCTGGGATGCATTTTCTTCCCTTGTGGGTCGGTTTGCTGCTTAACTGTAGAGTCCGCGAATCCGGTTCCTGGAATTATCAAACTTGATGGCACACGTTTTTGTGTTTTTTTTGGCAGGTATGTTGACACTTTCAATAAAGGAGGAGGGAATCCAACTAATTTATTCCAGTCGCCTACAGCTCCCTCCCTTGGGCCTGCTACTGGCGGCAACCCAAAATTTTTCGTTCCCTCACCTGTATCCTCCACTGAACAAACATTTGATACCATGACACACAGTGTGCAAGAAACTACAATTACTGAGAATCCTTCAAATCTCGCTGCAAATAATAGCCATTCTCCTGCACCACCATCGTCAATTACGATGCAAAGGTTTCCAAGCATGGACACCATCTCAAACCAGGAGAAAATGGTAAACGGGAATGGCTCATCTTATTCGCGACGAACTGCTTCATGGAGTGGAAGCTCTAGCGAGGCATGGAATAATCCTCAACAGAGCACTGAAGTAAAACCTCTTGGGGAGGTATTGGGTATGCCACCATCATCATTTATGCCTAGTGAAGCTCCTTCGGCCCATATTCCGGTGAAAGGTGGCAGTTTTGCGGATGACTTGCATGAAGTAGAACTTTGAGCCAAATTGGGATGTAAATATCAAGTTTTGGTGCTCATCATATGTTGCTTGGCACAAAATTGGACCGAACAGACCAAGATATCCTTTTTCCTTCCCCCCAGTTTTATGATGAAAAGCACTTGGCTTGTACTTTTATGTTTTCTTGTGCACTCTTGGAGATAGGTTTTGTTTATTCCCAGAATTTAACACCATTTGTTGCTCAAGGAGCTGCTGGTGTTTAATACAAAGCAATGAAATGTATAGTTATTTTTTCAATTTTATGTACTGTACACCATTTGGACCCATGGGAGTGAACTAATTTGTTCAGGAAAGGACCATTGTAGAATTTCAAAAAAAAAATTCAGATCTTTCTCATGGAAATTGATGGTTTATGCTGTTGGAAAATGAGATTGGCTTAATGTTTTTATTGA
>JABCMJ010036899.1:0-18518 GCA_014822125.1 Arbutus unedo | reverse complement strand
TTGGTCCATTAATTTTGAATTTAAAAATATTCTTGAGGGTATTTAGGAGAAATGAAGTCTTACTCCTTCACATATGGTCCAAGCTGCTTCACGTTAGCCTCGAAAAAAAGACCACGAACAATGGGACAAGTGGTAAATAGATAAGAACATGTTCGTCTGTATATATAAAGCACATTCACCAACCGTCAACCGTCAAGATCGCTCTCTCCAGCTCTCATCGTCCAAAATGGCTTGCAGAGCGTCCCCTCGACCTCTGCTCAACCTAAAGCACTCAAACCCACACTCATCACTACTTCAGCCCAAGAAATCGAAAGCCCTTTCCTCTATCCCCTGTATCAACAACTCGCACCCACCTTCAAAAAACCGATTCCCCTCATCCTTCATTGATCAATTTAGATATCCCATCTCTAAAAAGATGATCTTTCTCTCCGGTGGCACCATCATACCGAAGGTAAACACGTAAATCGAGTTACGATATGTCGTTTGTGTTTCTTATTGTGGGGTTTTCTAAGTTTTAGTAGCAATAGTGTTGAAATTGATTGAGATTTTTTGGCAGGTTCGAGCCTCCGCTGGGGGAGAAGCAAAGTCGCTTGGGTCTGACGCAACATATCAAGAAGCATTCTCTTGGCCTTCTGTTATTCTCCCGTATGCCCCATCGGTTTGAGTAATACCTTTTGATTCTTTTTGTTGATGGGTACTTTTTTCCTAGAATTTCTTTAGAAGGGTACTCAAATAGTCCGCGTTAGCTTTATGATCAAGACTTAGTTAAATCATGATGGATTGGCTGCAATTTTGATTTCCAGGCATTTGGGTTTCTCCTATGATCCTTTGCTAAACTTTTGATTCTTTTTGTTAACAAAAAGTCTAGGAAAACAGATGTGTTCAGACACATGCGGACACTGATGAGTCCAGAATCGTTAGATGTACATGGAATCCACAAGTTATTAAGGGCCTCACGTGTAGCCTACAATTCCGGACACATCTGTGTTCCTAGCATTACTCTTTTGGTAATGGGTTCAATTTTTTTTTCAAATTCGTTGAAAGGGTACTCAAATAAGTATCGGCATAAGTTTCATGATTACGAGTTCATTAATTCTTGATGGGTTTGTGGCAAATTTTCTGAGCATTTAGGTTTCTCCTACGATAATAGGCTACTAAAATGCAATGTTCTGCTCGATCAAGTGGCGGAAGTAGTTTTCTTTCTTGAAGCATAAAGAACTTTAATTTGTGCTTTTAGAAGTAGGAAAGCATTTCTGAGAGTTGATCAATACATTTGATCGACCGGTCATTGATGCGCCGACCAAATCAATATTTAATTATGAAACTGATCATTACCTCAAAAGTATAGAAACCAGTATAGTAGGCAAGACAGAGTATCGATCCACGAGGAACAGTTGGAAGGTTGTCACCGGAACTTGTAGCTGTAGCGTTTCAGACGCTAACCTTTGATTGGTTTGATTGATTTAATGTCTAAAGCTGCAATTTAAACTAAGCTAAGAAATTATGGATTAAGAAAGTAGGCTAGATCTGTGTAATCCTTTCATCCTAGATTTTGGGTAATAACATCTTTCCTTTTATAACTCAATCAAGAATTCAAGTCAGAGAATCTTGATCGAAAAATCATTCGATGAAAAGTAATTTACTTCAAAAGATGTATTCAAAATTGATTCTTGTTCAATAAAAATAAGTCAACTTATAGGAGGACATCGACCCAAGTATCAATCGTATCAAATTAATGACAACGATTGATCAAGAGCATAACACTCCTTGTTTGGTTTGAAAAATAAGAATTTGAATCAATTTTGAATAAACGGTGAAAAATATGAGAAGATGTTGAAATTATAGATCATAGGATGAAATTCATCATTGGATCTTGCCTAGAGAATTTAGCCTATCATATTGAAGAAAAAAATTCAATAATAAATTAAAAACATAATACTAGATTTGATGAACTCAATAAACCTCCAATAATCTTACTTGAAACTTGAACAAAAACTTGAATAACTTGAACGAAGTTTGAAACAGAAGAGTAAATAATTACTGAAAATTTATTACTAGAAAAAAATAAAACCTAAGAGAAATTATTGCTAAGAATTCTAAGTAATTGAATGTCTCTTTAGATCTAAGTCTCCTAGGTCCTTAAATAAGGGAAATCTAGGAGAAAAATTAGGGAAATGTTTCCTAATCCTAGAAGAAAACTACTTATAAATTAAAGATAAAATAAAGAAAATGAAGGTTACCTAGTTCTAATAGGAATCTAATTACATAATTAAAATAAAATTAAAGAAAAAAATAAAAAGAATTATACTGGAAGCCTGTCTTGATGTGGTGACCTGAAGGCTTGACCTGATGATCAAGTCAGGTCCCCTTTATTTTTGCGCGCGACTGGAAGGCTATAGATGTGTGACCTGATGGATCAGGTTACTCCTTTTAATTTTCTGGTCTTCTCTTTTGATTTTCTCCATCTTTCTTCAACTTTTTCTCGAACTTTGCATTACCTTCTGCCTCGGCACTCTTTCCAATTGTACTTCCATCATTCCTCGGGTGTCGGGACTCGGGACCTTCTCCAGTCTTTTGAATTTCACCGTTTTGTCGTTCCAACACCTCTTTTAACATCAAAAACCTGAAATTGGACAGAAGCTACCCAACATGCATTATCTGATAAAATTGATGATTAAAGATAGCACGTATGCCTAATAAGGATATATTGAGTCGTTATACAAGGCATATTACGGTCTCAACAACATTATGGGACTGTAGCAATGTTGCTAAGCATTTAGGTTTTCCCTTCATTGCTAGCAGATTAAAATGCAATATTTTACTCGGTCAAATTCTGAAAGTAATTTTCTGGCTTTAAGAATTAGGATCTGCTTTAATTTGTACTTTGAAAAGTATGCAAGCATTTATATGTTACCTAAAAAAGATGCTTATCTGCTTGTTTTAAACTTTATTGTCCACTGAAACAGTATCTTATTTGTTACTTATTTACCGAATAAGGTCCATTGGAGAGAGAGTGAACACGTCATCTCCTTGAATTCATTCAGTAACTTGTTTCATAAAATTTCAGGTTTTTTTTTCCAGCTTTAGGAGGCTTGTTATTTGGGTATGACATTGGCGCAACCTCTGGTGCCACCATATCATTGCTGGTACAGTTACTCTAAATGCGCCGTTTTCTTAAACTATTCTAATGGTTTCCACTTTGATTCAAATTTGTATTAACAAATCTAAATTCATGATTTTGACGATCTTGTAGTCACCTGAACTTAGCGGCACAACTTGGTTCAACCTTTCAGCTGTTCAACTTGGTCTTGTGGTATGGTTTCATTTTTGCTGTAGTATCCCATACATAGGGAATGCGTAAATTATCTCTGTTGAACTATCCAATGGATTAGGGTTGCTTCTTTTCATACCTGGCTTTATGTACAGGTTAGCAGCTCCCTTTATGGAGCTCTTCTTGGTTCCCTTCTGGTCTACCCAATAGCAGATTTCCTTGGTACATCTTTGCATAGTTATGTAGTCAAAGCAGTGTTCAGAACAAGTCCATGATTTTTTTACAGCTAATTATCGGTAGCTGATTTTATGAAGGTAGGAGGCGCGAACTTATCATAGCTGCTCTACTATATGCATTTGGGGGTTTGGTCACTGCCTATGCTCCAGGGTTTGGGGTTCTATTGGTTGGACGGCTCCTATATGGCCTCGGTATCGGTTTGGTAAGTTCGTAATGCACTTTTGCCTAGCAGTGGGTACAGTGGTACTTTGGCTGAATTTTGATCCTGGATTTATGGAGTCCAATTAGCGAACGGAAAAGGAAAGGGATTTTTGAACCCTTTGCTCTTGTTTTCCGTCCACAAGTCCAAGATCCAATAGCGGCCTAGAAAATAGTGTTGATAATCCTAGTAGATCTTTCTTGACAGGCAATGCATGGAGCTCCTCTTTATATTGCAGAGACTTGCCCATCTCAGATTCGTGGGACTTTAATATCATTAAAAGAACTCTTCATAGTTCTTGGGATTTTGGTAGGTTTTCTGAGTGACTTGAAAGCTTGTTGATTTTTAAACTCATTGGTATGTTTCCAAATAAGAGTTGTTTCGCTCTCATTGATTTCTTCATTTGTTTTTCTATCATGACTGAGTTGGAAATGGTGCTTTGTAGTTGGGTTACTTCGTGGGTAGCTTTCAGATTGATGCAGTTGGAGGGTGGCGTTACATGTATGGTGCTAGTGCCCCAATCGCTCTGATAATGGGATTAGGTATGTGGAGTCTCCCACCATCTCCACGCTGGTTACTTCTCCGGGCAGTTCAAGGTAAAGGGTCTCTACAGGAGTACAAAGAGAAAGCCATCTCTGCCTTTAGCAGGTTAAGGGGTCGACCTGCCGGCGACAAAGTTTCCGAGAGGCAAATTGAAGACACCCTTGACTCTCTCAAGTCTGCTTATACAAATGAAGAATCTGAAGGAAATTTCTTGGAAATATTTCAGGGGTCAAGTCTGAAAGCATTCATCATTGGTGGAGGTTTGGTCCTTTTTCAACAGGTATTAATGTTTTTGATCACTAGTTTTTTCCTCAACTTATATTCATCCTGTTGAGTTCCTTCATCTAAGAGATCATAACATGACCAATTGGTTTTGACAGATAACTGGGCAGCCAAGTGTTCTATATTATGCTGGTCCAATCCTACAGGTAGTACTTGAGTGATCACTCCTGTGCATATCATCTATTTGCCTAATGTTGTTTGTGGCGTCTCAAATTTAACCCGACTTATAATTATAAGCCATTTGCATCCTTTGTGATCCCCCACCCCCCTCCCCAACCACTAGGCTTGACCTGTTTGTTGTTTCTCCGTCACCGTAGTTAGATTCTTGCCCTTGGATGTAGACTTTAAGCCTAGCCTCACAAATCATTGATATTTTTAGTGTGACCGCTATATTTTCTTCTTCAGGATTCCTCATACACCTAACCATGTCACATTTTTCTTTTGTTGTATCTCAAGAGCGCTGGGTTCTCTGCAGCTGCTGATGCTACTCGAGTTTCAGTTGTGATTGGACTGTTTAAGGTACATCTACTTCTATTTCTATACTTCAGTTGTCAAAGTCTTCAATTTCAGGATGTGAGTGTATCCTTTGTTTCGCACTGTGCTTTTATAAGAGTAATCAAATTATTTCTAATTGGTCTTCGTACAGTTGGTGATGACAAGTATAGCTGTCCTAAAAGTTGATGATCTTGGGAGAAGACCCTTGCTTATAGGCGGTGTCAGTGGAATTGTATGCATATTGTTTCTCTTATTTCCTAGCGACTTCCCTTCAATTTTGTTCTATGGTAAAGAGAAGCTTTAAGTCCTGCTTGTCTCTATTCCACAGGCCGTCTCGTTACTTCTCCTTTCAGCTTATTACAAATTTCTCGGAGGGTTTCCTCTTGTTGCGGTTGGTGCTTTACTTCTTTATGTCGGATGCTACCAGGTATTATCTTCTTAGTTTCACCCTTCATCCGTTCATATCATCCTTAATCTGGTTTATCTTCAAAAATACTTTGAGAGTCATGTTTCAATGGAACCGGTAACTTCCATCATTGAGTTTCGAGGGAAAATAAGTTATAGGTAATAAACAGAAAGACCTTAATCTTCTAAAAACATAGTTTCTTGTCAAAGTTTACCTGTCGAAGAGAAGAAAAATGGTTCTTGTCAATGTTAAAGGCTGGATAATGTTCTCTATATTCATATGCTATTTCAGATATCATTTGGACCTATCAGTTGGCTAATGGTATCCGAGATATTTCCACTTCGCACAAGAGGAAAAGGGATCAGTCTTGCAGTTCTTACCAACTTCGGTTCAAATGCTATCGTTACCTTTGCTTTCTCACCATTAAAGGTATTGTTCGTCTTCTGCTAATCCTACTACCTACAAATGCACTTTCGCTTTGTTCATTACATATCATGGAGCGATCATCGACATTCATGGTTTCTAACTCTGCAGGAGTTGCTGGGGGGAGAAAACCTTTTCCTTCTTTTTGCGGCAATTGCTTTGGTATCGCTTGTGTTTGTAGTACTTGTCGTCCCAGAAACCAAAGGATTGAGCTTGGAAGAAATCGAGTCCAAAATCTTGAAGTGAAAGCTCCAAAATTTTTGGTTAAACTTGCCACAGCTTTCTCTGGTTGGCTTGTGGAGGTGGCATCTACTATATATATAACCAGCCCCCAACCAATTTATGGTATGATTGTATGACACTATTTGACTTTCTTTTTATTGTCTCAAGAGATGAGAATTTTCGTTTGGTTCTAATGAGAAGCAGTTTTCGGTTAGGGTGATGCTAAGCTGATATTTCCTTCATTAGAATATCAAGACATACAAAATATGTGGCACAACAAAATTTTGATTTCCAATGATCATGTGGAATTGGCTAAATAGGATTTTTTCTGAAAAATTTGGTCTCATGATTCTGATCTTTATCAGGCAATATACTATGAAAAAAATTTATTCGAAGTATGTTCGGGATATTAAAAAAATACACATTTATTCATCATCAAGACAGATTACATAACATAGCGAAATCACATATCAAAATGAACTGAACAACATAAACTGTAAAACCAGTATATAAATCAAAATGATACCAAATCAAATCATGTGTATTCATAGTTTTCTTAACTTTAAGATTGATTCGCCACCTCATCGTGGGTATTGGAGGATCATACTGGCGTCTGGTTCCAGGATAAAACGATTTAATCGGACATAGGAACACCGATTTTTGTCCGCCTATCGAATTTCACTACGCTTGCTTCTCTTTCCATTAAAGAACTTCGAAATGTGAAAGAAATATGTGGACGAAATATTATTGGAATTTTCAGTGTTTGAACCATGAAATAAAACTAATATTTATAATGCTAAGAAAAGACATTTGAGTTGCATTCATGAATGGAGATATATAAATATTGGGTGGTAGACATTAATCAAGTACATGAATGAGACTTTTCGATTGTTCATAAACCCTTTGGTATTTCAAATTCATTCATAAAAAAAATATACAAAAACCCTTTCGAAGTTCTAACATATATTTTGTATAGGTTCCACTTGTTTCACGTTTTGTGGAGAGCTTATTTCTCATGACTCGAACACCACTTGGAGTAAATAAAACTATCAACTCGTGCCAGAAGGCGCAACTAAACCTGCCACAATCTAATCCAGGGAATTACTCGAAATGAATACATCTCGGTGTGCGTGCACATGAACACACACACAACATATATGCCCATATCTAAAGACAATTTGCAACATTGAATATCACCACCATGTCCTGACCACCTCGTCCTGGTATTGATCATCTCCATGTTGGAAATATGAAAGGTTAGTGTGATTAAATTGGGACACCGGAAAATCTTGTCTGTTATGCATCTTAATGGTCTCCACTAAAGTCTCCACTTTCTATCACTAATTGCATCCACTTTCTACCATTCATGGAATGCAACAAAAGGATTTTCGATTTCTAGAACTTAAAGGTCTCATTGGTTATTTATAAACCAATCTCTTTTTGGTTTTTGGACTACATGATTACAAATGAATTTCGTTCAAAGAAATACTCCTGATTATTCTTCAAATGAGAGAGAGAGAGACAGTAGTAAGTTCGACATGCGAATTAAGTTAGGTGTTACTTAGTTTGTGGAGCTGTTTTATCTTGAGAGATAACGCTGAAGCTATCCTCTAATACCCACGGTGAGGTAACGATTTAGTGTTAAGAAGACTGTGTTAAATACATGACTCAGTTTGGTAACTCTATTATTGATTTTGTATTTCATTTCGTTTCATAATCTGTTGATTCGATTATTAATGAAATAGATGTATGTTTTCTGGATTTTTCACATATTTTACGAATATGTCACACTACAATTTTTCTTACACTCCAATCTTTCTTAATCAAATGTGATAACGACACATGTATTTCTTTATCTCTATAATAGATAGACATTACTCCAAAATTTCAATCCCAATGAGTGCTAGAAAAATCTTTGATAAAATTCTTAATTTTTTGAAGTCTCAAAGTGCATCTTATAAAAATTCTTCACCTCGTATAAATAAATAACATTAGAATTTTTCACTTCGTATATATACCACTTCAGTTTCAGTTATGTAATCCAGGTGTTGTCTCTCATAGTCTATCTAATCACACTTCTTATATTGAGTACTGCTACAAACACAGATGGTTTGAATACATCTAGATACAGATGTATCCAGAACTGTTGGATACACGTGGGGTCCTTAATAATTTGTGAACTCTATGTGCATTCAATGATTCTGAGCATATATATATCTGGATGTGTCCAAACACATCTGTGTTCTTGGACTTTTGTCTAGCAGTTTTTTTTTCCTCTGTTAAAAGGTCTCAAAACTTTATTGGTTATTAAAACAATGATATACATATCCATTTCAGTGGTTAAGAAAGAAGCTCAAATCCTGACCTCAACAGTCCACTCTGGGTTCATGAGGTGGGGAACCAGTATATCCTATTTTGTACACCACCAACGGTTGTTTATCCCCATCGTGTGGCCGTCATACGTTCATTAGCCTATCCACCTTCTTTTCTAGCTCCTACGCGTACTCAAAACCAGCACTAGATTCTGAAAACACTAACTCATCTCCCACTCTCTCTCTCTCTCTCCCCTCTGGTGAATCACAGCCCACAGAGCCACCCATGGCTTCAACCTTCTCAGCTGTCGGAGCCGTTAACAGAACACCGGTACTCTGTTTCCCGCCATTCCCACCATTATATTACTCCTGGCATGACTTTGATGCATTGTTCCGTTTCTGTACTGATCTAAAATTTTACCCTTCTCATGGTTCTGTCAGAGTGTTTCCCACCATTTCTGAATCTTCATCTTATTATTTCTGTTCAAATTGAATGAATGGCGTCTGAAACTTATTATCTTTTTCTTGTAAGGTCCTTTCCTATTATCAGGACTTATATTTTTCTGGGTCTCCCTCCACTTGAGTGTTCATTCACATAATCTCTTCAATGAATGAGAAGAAAAAAGTTATTCCGCGATCACTCGAAATTGGTCCAAAACTCAGATAAAGAATGGGTGAAACTCAACTTCACAAGTCTGAGTCATAGTGGAGATGGGTTTTCACTTTCGAGTTTCATTAAGGATTAAACTTTGTTGGAGATACCCTAAAAATTTGGACTTGATTTGGGATCAAGTAACTTGAAGTTGCCTTGAGACCATCTCCAACCCTTTATTTATTTTGGTGAAGTAAAAATATGAGTAAAAGCTTCATTTGATACAAACGACTCTAAAAGAAAAACTCAAATTTGGGATGAGTTTGAGTCAGAGTGGAGAAGGTATAGACATTTGAATGGCTTTTTTACTCGAATTTGAATTGAGGGGTGTTCGATCTTATTTAACCTCTTTGTCTGGGCTATAGAAACATTTAAGCTTTGGCCATTTGTTTGTAACTATGGTTGCTTTGTGTTTGATGCAGTTGAGCTTGAACAGATCCACCTCTGGTGTTCCAGTCCAAACCTCATCGTTCCTGGGTAGCAGATTGAACAAGGTGCACTCCAGACCCTCCAAGAGCTTCAGAATAAAGGCCGAAATCGAAGAGAAGAAACAGACAGACAAGGACAGATGGAAGGGACTCGCCTATGACATTTCCGACGATCAGCAGGACATCACCAGAGGAAAGGGAATGGTTGATTCTCTATTCCAAGCTCCTTCTGGTGCCGGAACCCATGATGCTGTTTTGAGCTCTTATGAATACATCAGTACCGGTCTTCGCGAGTATGAATTTACATGAACTTTCTTTTTTCTTCAAAAAATAGGTATTGCACACAAAAATTCATAAATGAGATGATTAAAATGTTGCAGGTACAATTTTGACAACAATATGGATGGGTTCTATATTGCTCCAGCTTTCATGGACAAGCTTATTGTTCACATCTCTAAAAACTTCATGACCCTACCCAATATCAAGGTAACACAAAGTTTCTTTATGTTTTCTTCATATAAATAGCTTTAAACTTGAACCTTGATTTGAAGAATCCTTGCGAGTTTCTATAACAGGTCCCTCTCATCCTTGGTATCTGGGGAGGCAAAGGTCAGGGGAAATCCTTCCAGTGCGAGCTCGTCTTCGCCAAGATGGGTATCAAGTGAGTTCATACTTGATGTTTTTTTTTTGGGTACTATCCTGCTAGAAATATGTAGAGAGAAAATAGGAAAACATGCATGTGAAGCTGTATTAGAATGGATTAGTCGAATGATTGTTCCTGTACGCCAAGCTGCTATTGAAGAGCATAGGAAAGAGAGATAAGCATAGGTTGTAAGATCCTGCTGCTATTATCATAATGGATGTTTGATTCGCTAAAACAATACCACACATTTGTTTTTTTTGCAAGTTTCTATCCATTTTTTCCCCTTTAAATCAACATCTGTTTTCATGGAAATGGAATTTCAGCCCAATCATGATGAGTGCTGGAGAGCTGGAAAGTGGGAATGCAGGAGAACCCGCGAAGCTGATCAGACAAAGGTACCGCGAAGCATCTGATATCATCAAAAAGGGGAAAATGTGCTGCCTCTTCATCAATGATCTAGATGCAGGAGCTGGTAGGATGGGTGGTACCACTCAATACACAGTCAACAACCAGATGGTTAATGCCACCCTTATGAACATAGCAGATAACCCAACCAATGTCCAGCTCCCTGGTATGTACAACAAGGAGGATAATGCCCGTGTTCCAATTATAGTCACCGGTAATGACTTCTCCACGTTATATGCTCCCCTCATTCGTGATGGTCGTATGGAGAAATTCTATTGGGCTCCCACTCGGGAAGATCGTATTGGTGTTTGCTTGGGTATCTTCAGGACTGACAATGTCGCCAAAGAGGATGTCATCAAGATTGTTGACAGTTTCCCTGGTCAATCCATTGGTAAGCATATTGATTATGATGAAAACTAGGAGAAATTTTGATGCAAAAGCATAAAGTTAGAGACAAGAAGCTAGTGCTTGCTGTCTTGAATTTTTCCGCTGCTAGTACTACTTGTTCTCACTCAACTTTTTCCAAAGTTGAGTGAGGTTTTACTAGTTTTTTCATAGAAATGACATATCTCAATGGCATACACGGCAAGAAGTTGTATATAAGCTTAGAAAAGTTGTATCAAAATTTTGAAAGGAGACACGTAAGAAAGGGATTTGATTTATTTTTGTGTTTTGCTCTTCTGCAGATTTCTTTGGTGCCCTTAGAGCTCGAGTCTACGATGATGAAGTGAGGAAGTGGATATCAGGAGTTGGAGTTGACATGATTGGGAAGAAGCTTGTGAACTCAATAGAAGGCCCCCCAACTTTTGAGCAGCCAAAAATGACACTCGAAAAGCTTCTGGAGTATGGCAATATGCTTGTCCAGGAACAAGAGAATGTGAAGAGAGTCCAATTGGCTGACAAGTACATGAGTGAGGCAGCTCTCGGGGAGGCGAATGCGGATTCTATCAATAGAGGAACTTTCTATGGTTAGAATCATTGATCCCAAAGGTTTTATTTGGAGATTTAACCGTTTCCCTATTGATCATATAATGTGTGGAGTTAGAGGAGGTTTTTGAATTTGTGTCGTTGTTAATGTAGGCCAAGCAGCTCAACAAGTTCATGTTCCTGTCCCTGAAGGTTGCACCGATCCTACAGCTGAAAACTTTGATCCTACAGCTAGGAGTGACAATGGGAGCTGCCTTTACTAATTGAATCTAGGCCTGATCTATTTTCTGTGTATCGGTTCATTCCAAAAGGAGATTTGTTTTCTGAACATCAAATGAATTAGTAGCATGCTTGTGTTTGTTTCCATGTCTGCCGTTGTGTAAATTCTGTTCAAATAAACATATACTACGTTTGCAATTAATAGGTGCTTTGCGTTATGATTCTCCCTTCCTCTTTTCATCCCCAGCTCTCATTGAAAATCACAACTGGTTTCTGTGTACTTGATTGCTTGAAGGTAAACTTAGAAACTGTAAAGTAATCTGTTGCCTGAATGAAGTTTTAAGGGGTTTGCTAGACAAAACTAGTCACATGGCTTAAGAGTTCATAGAAATTGTAACAGGATCCTGATATTCTGAGCAACATACTGAGATATAATTTTGTAGGTCAAGACATTGTGTGGTTTCTATCAGTCTTCGATTATAGATTCAAAGCAGAAAATCTAAAGGATTCAAACCATTTGGACTTTGTTTTTCTTTCTTTTTACTACTCTGTGTTTTCCATGCAAGTCTTCTACGAAGTTACAGGCTCAAGATTCAAATGTGGAAGTACTTCTAAAACTTGAAAAAACAAGCATGCTTTTGTTGATCGCTATGTGATTGAACTAACCTTTCCGTGGAAACGAAATAACCTGTAAAATTTTGATCGCTATGAGGATGGGTTCATTCCATTCAGAAAGGGGAAAAAGAATTGTTTGATTACAAGTAATTGCAGATCACTGGGATGAGTTTATTAGGTCGTAGACTAAACTAACTACATCAAATCCACAAAACCATTACTTTATTTGCACTCAAAAGAATTTTCTGCTTGGAGTATTCTTCCATGGCTTCCAGCTTCCACTTCAGTTCGCTTGGAGTATTCTTCCATGGTTTTCTTCCTCAGTAACTGTAAAATCTAAACAAAATATCCCATGGTAATATAAATTTCCTTGTTGATATTGAATTCTCAACATATAGAAGAGTAAAACCAAACCATATTTACCTTGGTGGGCATTGGTAGAAACAGGAATGGGTGGTGACAAGTTTGCAGCTCTGGTTGGTGATTGGAAGGAGGACTCATCATTATGAAGCAATGAAGTTAAAGCCTCTTTTTTCTGTTGAGCACTGGTAGAAACAGGAACAGGTGGTGACAAAGTTGTAGCTCTGGTTGCTGATTGAGAGGGTGAGGAATCGCCGCTACGAAGCAATGAATTCACAGCCCCTTTCACCTTCTCCACCACACCCACATCTCCAGTAGTTCTCTTTGGACTAATTGCGTCAGTTATTGCCTGAGAAAGAGCTCTCTCATCTTCCCCAGGCTCGAACTTGTGCATCAAGTACTCCTTCACAGAAACACCTTTATCCCACATTTCAGAACCTTTTCCCAGTTTCAGCATTTCACTATCAGCAGCAGAATCGCCAGTGTCTGTTGCAACAGTCAGGCCTGCGATTTTTGAAGCAATTGCGTGAGTTGCATCGGATACAGCAGCATATGCTGGCCCAAGCTTCTCGGACACGGTTTCGGTTATTGTTTTGTTAGGCGTGTCCGTTTCTGGCCCAGCTTCGTTTTCGACACTGCTTAGCAAAACATGCTTCTCAGAAACCACGGGGATCGCTCTGGGGTGCTGGCGTGCTGTCTCTTTGTACGGCTCTGGTGCCATCTCTGATTCGTACACTGGAACAAAACAGATGAAAGAAGAGGGTGTTCGTCCAAACTTTTATATTTATCAAAGTTGATTCTGAAGATCATAATCATAAAGCTTCTTTGTTCAGTTGCATAATCAGTTTTATAAAAACTTCAGATTTTGCAAAAGCTGCTTTGTTCCGTTCTTCCCGAAATAGTTTTTCAGGACACTCTTTATAAAGCCCATTCTGTTGGCAGATTTTGGAACTTATTTCGCTGGAATTTTCTGGGAAAGTTCCGTATTAGAAGATATTTCCGAATTCTCAAAAACAACTTACTGTTTTCAAAAACAACGTCCTAAAAGTCTGCTGAAGAAACGATTCTCCAATAGCAACACAACGTGGATGATGTTTCTCAAAACCAACTTAAGCTACTTTAAAAGCTGTTTTTTCCGCAAAAGCAAAAGCGGAAGTTGTGGCAAAAACACTAGCACATCTTCTGGGGCTCTAAAATTTAGTATTACCCCTGAAAATGTTATCGCAAACACCCCAAATTCGAACTTCCATTGCACTTTTTTGGTATAATCCCCTAAATGCCAAAAGAATTTGGAGGAGATGTTTATGCACATCATTACTGCTTACGAGTTTCAAATTTTTTCTTCTGTTTCCTAACAAGGAAGAATATTGATTGCCAAATTTGAGCTCAAGGAGAAAACCTTTGCAGCTCAGGCCTAATCTAGTGAATTCTGTTACTAACATGGTCTGATGTCGATCAAAGGGATATCTGAAAATGTGAATTTTGATCCAGTAGATAATAAAATATGCTGAACAAACGGGATATATAATTATGAGGATTGTGATGATTTTACTTGGGGCTCCGAGATATTCTGAATCTTCCTCCTGTTCATCATCCTCATCCAAGGAAACACCCAATGAGGGAGATCCGGTATCCTCATGCCCATGCTGCTTCTTAAGACTATTTTTCATCTTCTTAGCCGTCTCCTTCACTTTTGTAAGAACCGATTTCTTGCTATGGTGGTCATGATGCTCTCCATGCTCATGGTCCTTCCCAGGTGTAGCTATGGGACTTGACACCCAACTTGTGGCATCACCTGATTTCAAAATTCTCTATGTTAGATTATGAGCAATGCCTTCTCTGTCAAGGCATAAAAATACAGGCACAGACCATTTTTTTCAGAAAAGTCACAAGAATGCAGCTGTCAGCATTCGTGACGCTTAACCATGAATCTTTTCCGGGTCTGTAGTATTGCTGGTAAAATATTCATGGTTTCTATCATGCCAAGTATGCATGTTAATCCAACTGAGTGGAAAAGAAAAGCTCCATTCATCATTAATTCGCCATTATAAGGTACACACATGTGCCTTTTTTGGAGTATTTGTGCTTCACAGTAAGGAATTTACCACGGAGAAGCTGTTCGAAAGTTGGGGAGACGTAACCCCTTGGAGTTGTAGGAGTCCCGGCAGTCCTGATCTTCCGCAAGCTGTTCGGTTGAGCCATTGCCGAGAATCTAACAGGTTTTGAATTCCTTCCCTGTGATCACAATTTTTTGCTAAGTGAGTTGAAAGTTTCTGCCCTGAGATCCCTATACCTTACCTGTTTCTTCCACTGGTATTCGTGTCATCAAATTGAGGAAAATTTAAGAGCAAGCAACAATGTTCATGCATTAGTTGCGGAGAGCTTGTTGGATCAAATTTCAGACAAAGACTCTGGTCAGCCACCAATGTTTCCATTCTAAAAATAGCAGTTTTGACTGGGCCTTGGAGCAACTGTCTTCCACTTCCTCAGCCTTTTGCTTTGGGGTTGATTATCTTTTATGTTTGGCCTGCTAAATGTCACAAAAAGGAGTATTCTTATGCTAAACATGATTACTCTACAGGAGAAAAAAGGGAAAGCGAAAGGTAAAAAGAATAGAAAAAACACATGCTTGGATCACCCAGAGGCTATTTCTGGATAATGGATTTACAGCGGGATTTGTGGAGAGAAAAGAAAAGAGATTGGTGCAACTAATTATTTTTTCTGTTTTCCATTGCCTTCTCTTTTCCTCTGCAAATCTTTCCACAAAACAGCGATCCAAACACAAATTTCCAAGCATTTTGGTCTCCGTTAAGAGGAAAACTAGCACCCTATTCTATGACATCAATGACTTCCAAAGCTAAAAGATGTGGCCATTTATGCTCCATCAGGACCTTATATTTTATGGTTAAGATTAATTTTTGAGGTGCAATATACAATCTTAAAACCCGTTGCTCTAGCACAGCGTTGTGTCAAGTATACAAACTGGTTAAATTGCAGCGTATTCATGAACCAGTGGACTGATTACCAAAGAAAACAAAACAGTTCAACGTCTTGCTTCATTTCTAATTTTAAAAACCGGGGAATGGAAACCAGGTTAAGTGTCCAATCCTACTGCAATTTCCATACCAGGTTATAATTTGGAGATTCAGCATGACCTTCAGAGTAGAATCAACATCTGTGTCTTCATAAATTACTCATGGGAAAAATGGTTATATCCAGACTAATTGACAGAGCAATGGCAGGAAAAATTCCAGAAAATTTTTCATGGCAAGTGTTTGTTGCTTGTTCACAAATGATAATGCAACTTGTAAAAGCACCATGTACAAGAAGCTTTGCCCTTTCTTTAGGATCCCGAAAAGAGGACCGGAAAGAAGAAACCAGAACTAGCCAAATCTGATCTTGATGCCTAAACATTCTGTATTTGAAAAGAGACAAGTGACAAAGTAAGAGTTTGATCAATTAGCTCAAATGATGTGCAGGGTCTGCTCTACTAGGGAAAAACTTTAAGAGCTCTCCACATTAATGTTTTTACCTGCCCCCAAGCAGGGGTAGTGACCTAGGTTTTCGGTAGTTGGACCAGCCTTTTTTCCCCTACCAAACCAGCTCACCTTTCTTGCCCTAGACATTAGGCCCACAATCACGAGACTATGACGAGTTTGAGAAAACCAACGGGGCATTTAAGGATCAGTCCCCTCTTCATCAACTCAAATCCAGCTAGAACCAGGCTTCTTTCTAACTCCTCTATCACACATAAGCTTTCGTACTCCAGCTGCATTATCCCAATAACCTCCATTTGCCAATACATTTGCTAGCAGTATGTAAGTTGCAGGATCACTTGGGTAAAGCTCCACAAGCTTTCTCGCAGAACGCACAGCAATTTCTGTGTTTCCATGAACTTGACAAGCACTTATAAGAGCTTTAAAGACTGAAGGTCCTGGATCTAGTGTCATGTTATTAATAAAGGCTTCTGCTTCGTGAAGATACCCGGCTCGACCATAGAGATCCACAATACAAGCATAATGCTCTAATTTTGGTGGTTCAAGGGCATCGTCACTTTTCATCAATTCAAAATACTCAAGTCCCTTGTCTAGCAACCCAACATGGCTACAAGCAGAAAGCACAGCCAAGAAAGTGGTCGGATCTGGTTTAATCCCAGTGGTTCTCATTTGTTCAAACATTGCTACAGCTTCCCTTCCATACCCATGGTGAGAAAAGCCCGAAATTAATGCATTCCATGAAATCAAATCGTGTTCCTGCATTGATAAAAACACCTCTTTTGCAATATTAATCTTGCCACATCTTGCATACATGGAGACAAGAGCATTCTGTACATACACGTTTGAATCATATCCTGTCTTGAAAACTAGACAATGAACTTGTTTCCCCACTTCAAGCGCTGAAATAATACCTATTGCCCTTAAAATGCTTGTGAATGTGAAGAAGTCTACAGCAATGCCTTCCTGCCTCATTCTAGAAAAGCATAAAAGGGCGTCGTGACCACTTTCTAAATTAGAGAAACCAGCAATGACTGCACTCCATGAAACTTGATCCCGTACTGTAACAGTTGAGCAAATCCTGTAGAAGTCATCTAAGCTACCTCTACATTTTGAATATACAGTTACTAGTGTAGCTGCTAAGTATTTAGTAGACTCTAGACCTTCGCGTATTACATGACAGTGAACTTGCTTGCAACTGCACAAATAATCTTGATTATGAAACGAACCCAACAAACTAGTAAAAGTCATGTAACTTGGTTTAAGAGCCAAACGCAACATTTCTCTAACTAAGATCATTGCCTCAATGGGTTGTTGATTCTGAGCATACCCAGTAACTAAAGAAGTCCAGGTAACAACATTTTTATCTGGCATTTCATCAAAAACTCTCCTTGAAGCATCAATAGTCCAACATTTTGAGTACATATCGATTAAACCTGTTCCCACAACAACATGAAAGCAGAACCCGGATTTCAAACAAAAACCATGAACCTGAGCACCCAATTGCCTGGCTTCTAACCGTACGCAAGCAACCAGAACAGTAGAAACACTAATGGGCGACATTAACATTTCCCCCTTGAGCATCTCTAGAAACAAGCCAACGGCAATTTCAGGGTATGTAGTATGCAAATAAGCGGACATCAACGAATTCCAAGTGACTTCGTTTCTGCGAGGCATTTCATCAAATACTTGTTGAACGCTTAAAATAACACCACATTTACCGTACATATCGACAAGAGCACTATTAATGTACACATTTGGTTGGAAACCCATTTTGATAACTGTGGTATGAAGTTGAATACCCATGTAAAGAGAAGACGACTTCGCGCAAATGGATATGAGTTTATTGAGAATGTATGGGGTGTGTTCAGACCCATGTTGCTGTAACTGAGCCAAGAGACTCGGGTCAATAGGGCTCTGGATGTCCTCGCAGTAGTTCGAAATTTGACCGTTGAAGGAAAAGAAATCGTCTCCCGGGTACGAAGCTTGGGGGATGTGGGTCGTTAAAGCGCGGGGAGATGTCTGGTTGGTACTTTTTGATGCGTTTCGTAAGGTGCACCGTAGGTGAAAAGTAGGAAATCTGAAACTCATCTTCTCACCATCTCCTCCTCGTAGTATCGTAGGCCCTACTTTCCTTCGCAATAAGGTCTTAAATTATTTTGGCTCCACCGACGGTGAACAGTGGTCAGCAATACTGATAGTCGGAAAACTAGCGTATGCCTGTGCCCGTACCTGAAGGCACGCAGCAAATTCATTAATTGCACTAATTCAGTTTCAAATTAGCCATCACAATAATTTTTAATTAAGATTTAAATAATTTAATAAGTATAGTAAAAAAGATCATAGTACCTTATCCAATTGATCAATCAAAATTTACTATAATAA
>JABCMJ010036887.1:7883-25214 GCA_014822125.1 Arbutus unedo | reverse complement strand
AGAGAGAAGTAAACACAAAGAGATAAAACTATTCAAGGCTCAAGTCTCCTTTTAGAGAGCAAATGAGAGGCAAAGTCTCCTTTTATGGGCACAAGGATATGTCCTTACAAAACACTATGTTTCCTTACAATACATGAAAATTCACAAAGCTACCTTACTACGTGACAAAACACGAAGCTTCCTTACAATACATGCAGCTAAAGGAAGTGTTTAAATGCATCTAGGGGGACAATTTACGAAGCTTCCTTGCTCTGTGACAAACAACTTTACAAATAATTTCTATTCAAATCTTACAGCACGCACTACATGACAAACAATTTTACATTTGTGGCTCTAATACCACAAATACAATCATGAAAAAGATACAATCACAAAAAAGAAAAATGATCTAAAGAGAGCTTTTAGAGAGAAGTAAACATACAAAGATAATATTATTCAAGGCTCAAGTCTGAAAGCAAATGAGAGGAAAGTCTCTTTTTATAGGCAAGATGCTAGAGCACACACGATGTAAGAATTGTGACCTTATTTGATAGTGGTGATAGTGGACGGTAATGTAAAGCATTTGATGGAAGATAAGTTGTCATTTTTGCGTTTATGGTTATGGGGTAATTAAGATAACTTAAGAGTAATTAGTAATAATTTTCATAGGCAATATAGGAATTAAAAAATAGACACAATGACAAAATTAAGAGATACCAAACTAGTGCTCTCCCTTTATATATAGAATAGATAAGAAGATGTCCTTACAAAAATAATATTACAACTTTCCTAATATTATGAAGAAGTCGAACAAAAAGCAGTCCAACCCCCATCTTCAGGTCTTGAACCAAATGAAATTACTTCTCGCTTTAAACCTGTTTGGTATTGTTTTTATGTTCCCTTTTTAGTTCATGTTTTGCCGTTTGTAGTTTAGAACAAAAACCAAAATATCAAAACACAGACGCTATTTTCTTTGCGTTATTATTTATTTGAACTTTCCTTTGTAAAATTTGATAACAGCTCTTTAAATTTTTTTGAAAAGTGAGTCCAAATTTTTTGGTTTTTCTAAAATAAAAGTGCACAAGGACCAAGTTGGTCATGTTTTCAAATTAATCAGGAAACCTATCCCAATAATCAAGGGGAGACCTTGATAGTGGTAAGTGAAGTCAACTAATCTCCCAAGCATAAAAATTTGCCCCACATATGGTATGCATTGTCCCACAAAGTTATACATATCATAAGTACTTGATTCCAATGCCTATAAATCATAGATCTGCCCATCAATAGTCCTCCAAAATTTGATAACCAAAACAAACCATGTAAATATATGGATTAATGCTGCGATCAGTAAATTACTCTTACAAAAAGTCCAACACCACATACTACTAGCCCAATAATTTGAACAGTAAAAACAACATCCCTTACAGTTAGGTGACTTGGCGACTTCAAAATGGACTTCCTAAAAATGTGGGCTATAGATGCAGCAGCATTTTCATCCAAGTAAATATTTTTCCACATTGAAATATCAGGACCCCCCATAACAGGGTATCAACAGAAGCAGAACAAGGTGACAAAACCCAGAAATCTTAGGGTCCACTGTACAAATCCACAGCAGTGTTGAAGACAGCTCAAGTCCAGAAAACTATGTGGGTCGGGTCTGAGCAGAGAGGGATATCAAGTATACACACACTCATCATCGCTAGAGTGGAACAGAGCATTAGATCAAAAGACGGAAGTGACTTGTATCGTTACCATCGGACATCTGAGAAGTAGTCGTTATAATTGAGATAACCCCAGAATTGTGCAAGGCCAAATTCTGTTTGTTTTGGTGTGTCGAGATAACACAGATGCATTTCTTTGAGATTTTTATGGAATGTCTGTTTTATGGCAAGTACCTGTAAAAGTCATAAACATTTTGGTGATTAAAGTTAGTTTCTCTAGATTTGTCTGCTTGATAATTGAACAAAAATTAACAATCCAATGAAGCTATCCTAGAATTAGTTCTGCCAAAAGTGGAATTATAACCATGCAGACATTCACACATTTCAGACGTATATAGAGAGATGCGAGCATTCTGCAGTTAAATTTTTTGCCGCAAATGCTCAGATATAATGATCTGACACAAGCATAATAAAAACTATATAAGAGCAGGTACCCTCCTTCGCTCCTCTTGGATTCATATAAATTTTCTCACACGTTCATTAACAATATGACACGTGATAACTGAACAGGCAAGCTTTACAAGTGATTGTTAAAAGCTTGTTCTGTGATGTGGGCTATGAAGTACGGATGTTCAAAAGAAGGCCCCGTATACATATTGGATAAGCGCCCAATACAGCCGGATACTCTACCATATGCCAAGACAAGCCTCGGATACCGGGGGGGGGGGGGGGGGGTTGGAGATGGGAAGGTTACAAAGGGGCTATTAGACGCTCTATTTTTCTTACATTTAAAAAAAAAAAAGAATTGGATATGTTTTGCCCTCATTTTCTAGTCCGATATATGCTCTTCTATGTTAACTCTAGTACGTAATGAAGTCGTGATTTATTTTGATTGTTGCGTGCTTCCATATTCCATCCCAATGTTCTAATCACTTGACATGTATTGGATGTTTGATGGTTTTACCAAAATTAGTTTATTACTACATTTGGTTTTACATTTACAAATAATACAATACTAAAAATCATTAGAATAAAACATTTTTCACAACCGTATCCTAGTCGTATCTATATCTTATGTTATTGTTCCATATCATTGCAACCCTATCTATCATACCCGTATTCTTATCCTTATCCATGTTTCCTAGACTGTTGGAGGAAGGCTAATTGCCACAAACAGGAAGAAATAGTTTGAAGTCCACTAGTGGCAGCTCCAGAAACTTTTGGATCAAGAAAAATTTAAATTTTGACTCCCTGATTCTTTTTTTCTCTTTTATGGCACACTCCGTAATTCCTAAACAACCACGAATTTTGTTAAAACATCCAACTCAAAATAATTGGCAATGAGTGGAGAGGCCACTCAAGCTAATATACTAATTTTGGTGGTAATATTAAATCAATGTGGGACAAACTCTAACACTCCCCCACACATACCACTCCTGACTCACGTTGAGAGGTAAACAACAAATCCATAACACACGGATCATAACGAAACAAGGCACATTTAAGGCACAAACGAGGGGTCCACAAAGAGGGTTTTGTCCAAAAGCCTCCAAAACTTAGCTCTGATTCCATGCAAAACCATCCAACTAAAAATCAATTACCAATGAGTGGAGAACCCGCCCAGGCTCATAGACTAGTTTTTTAATATAATAATTAACCATGTGAGATGAACTCTAATAAATTTATAAACTAATTCTTAATATTGGGTCATGCTAGTGTCAAGGTGGAGATAATGCCCAAAAATTTACAACTCAATCCACATTTTACATAGTTCAAAGCACTTGCACAGGTATCTATGTACTTTTCATGCACTTTTATGTTCACATAGTCGAGATAACCAATCTCCACTAGGTTATCATTTACTATGATGGAAAATCATAACAAACTCAACACAAATTTTTTTACCAAAAAGAAAATAAGCTTCTATATATACATAAAAAACTTGACTTTCTACAAAATGAAAAAACAAGCGTCCCTTTTAAAAAGTAAACCTAAAGCGTCACTAAAATTGCCAACTAAAACCTAAAAATCCTCAAGTTGCTGCTACATGTGCTGCAATCTGCACTACAGTAAGCAAATGTATTCCACTAGGCACCCTTTCAGAACAGATCTTCAATTTATAAAACTATAGAAAAAACCACGGGGTACTCCCCCTTTATTTCCTATCCTTGCCCCTTTCTATTCCTCTCCACCACATCATGGAGGATGGAAAACACAAAAAGCTAATCATTCATATTATGATCTTTATCAGATTCCATTCAAATATCTTGTCCTTTTTTAATTGTAGTAAGATGGAAACCTTAATTGCTAATCCCTCATTCAGAAAAAAAGAAAAAGAAAAAGAAGTCACGTCTTTATCTATCATACAGCTACAGAATATCCACTACATTGATATGCAAAGGCCGAGGCAAAGCTGTATTGGACAGCATATTTGTTTGAGAAATGTTTACTTTCACCCCTTGTACTTTGAGCGATTTTAACTTATACCCCTCAACTTTACTTCTACATACTTACACCCCCTTATACTTTTAAGTAAAGTGAAAATGTTAACTCTGTTAACATGTGGTCTAAAAGGACCAAATAGCCCATTGGGTAAACCCACTTCCAAAACACTTGAGGGACAATCACTACCACTCTTTACAACTTAGTGTAATTGTCTGTTGAAGCCGTAGAAATGAGAATTGAAGCCTCATACAGTGAAAATCAAGTTACGCAATCCATATTTAGTAATTTTTAGGCATCCATTTCAATTTTAGGGTTACTGACTGTTATGGTGCTAAGAAATTGGGTTTTGTCATCTTATATTTGATCAGATTATGTATTTAAAACTAACCTTTTTAACTCTCTCTCTCTCTCTCTCTCTCTCTCTCACACACACACACACACTAGCTTACTTTCTGTTAGTCAATTGACTAAAGCTTCAAATTGTTCGATAAATTTTTCTCCTACCCCTTGTGCTTTTCAGAACCTCAAGACCAAGAAGATGATTGATTCAGAGCATAAGAAGGGTCGTATCTATTTTTCGATGTTGATCACACCTCTCCTGTCTCCTCATCTGCTTTGTGTGCTATCATATCTTTTCTTCAGTATCATTTCTACATGGGCCACTACTACACGGGAAACTTAATTTAGCTAATCCTACTTTGAGTCACATGTCTAGTCTAGAGTGTGAAGCATGTCAGCTTGAAAAACACGATCGTAGTTTTTTCTCGTATTGTAGTCATGGTTTTAAAAAAGAGTTCTTTAATGAGGATGTGCTTATAGGACTGAGTGCTACTGGATATCCTTATTATGTTCACTGTTGACGACTCCTCTTTTATGTCCTCGTTACTTTCATAGAAAAAGTGATCTTACCATATATTGTTTCCTAAATTTTATATTAAGATCTTTACCCATTTTGGCAAGCATATTGAGTTAATCATTCTGATAATGCTTTGGAATATAATCAGTCTGTTGTTGATTGTGGAATTATTCATCAGACTAGTTGTGCTTACACTTCCCGGCATAATGGTGTTGCTTAGCGCAAGCATCGCTTGCTCGTATCTTGTTATTCCACATGCAGGTACCAAAACATTTTTGGAGTGACGCCATTCTAACGGCATGTTACCACATTAACCGTATGTCGATAGATATACTGATGATAAATCAAAGGTCCCCTTTTTACTTGTTATTCCCCATTTGCTCACATTTTTCTCACTCCTAAGGCCCTGCTTACGGGGACAAATGAGGGGCATAAATTTGGACCCCAGATATGAGAACCCGGTTGTCATATATGGGGTTTGTTAGCAACTTTGGACCCCGGATATGATACCTGAGGTCTAAATTTTATTCGCCCGGGTGAATAAAATTTGAACACCCATCTTCCTATCCATATCTTATACCATTCCATATCCCCCTTTATTTATGAAAATGTCATTCACATACTCATATCTACCATATTCCTCTTTCTCAAAAAATACTCAAACCCATCCTTTATAACTATTCACTCATTTATAATAAATCTCTCATTCTACTACATTCCCCCTCTTATTATATCCACCACATCATTTCCATGATTTTAACCGCTAAGAAATGGGCCGTACAGGTTTTGGTTATGTTGAATTTGCGCACGTTCTTGACTCTGATCATGATAAGCTATCTTTTTAGGCTTATAAATGTATTATATCCACCATATCATTTCCATAATTTTAACCGCTAAGAAATGGGCCGCACAGGTTTTGGTTATATTGAATTTTGCGCACGTTCTTGACTCTGATCATGATAAGCTATCTTTTTAGGCTCTGGGTGTCTCATTTCCATAATTTTAATCGCTAAGAAATGGGTTGTACAGGTTTTGGTTATGTTGAATTTGCACATGTCCTTGATTCTGATCATGATAAGCTATCTCTTTAGGCTCATAAGTGTATTTTTACTGGGTGTCCTCGTACCCAGAAAGGATAGTGCTATTACCATTCGAGTATCATTGTTACTTTGTGAGTATCGAAGACACCTTCGTTGAGTCAACCACATGCCTTACCTCCTTCGCCAAGACCTATCTTCTAATCTCATCTCTTGTCGTGAGCGGAAGTCATCCACTTCATCTCCTACTCTTCCCATGCCATTTTCTGTGCCCTCCTCGTTTGCAAGTCTATGAGCAATCTCAAGATAGAAGAGTCATTTCTTATGACCCAACCACTTCACCTTCCCCATCAAAGGTTCATACTTCCTCATATACTCCAACTTCTAATAATTTACCTATTGCTTGGTGCCAAGTAAAACATATTTGTACTCAACATACTATTGCTAATTTTGTTTCTTATGATCACTTTTTCCCCTGCCTTCATTTCGTAGCTTGCATTTGTCATATGTATCTATTCTTTCATCTTAAAACGATGCTATGCATGTTGTAGATGGGCAACATTTATGGATGAGGAAATGAGTGCTCATCATAAGAATCAAACTTAGGAACTTGCTATGTTCTTGAAGGTGGCTAAAGGCTACGTTAAGACATGGTGTTGATTATATTTGGAAACTTTTCCTTCCATGGCTCGTCTTGACTATTTGGATTCTTCTTTTGGTTGCTCTTAGTTGTTCTTGGGCTTTATATCTTCTTAACAACAAATGCCTTCCTTCATGGTGATATACAAAATGAAGTATATATATGGAGCGGTCACATACTTATGTTATTTCTGGCATTGAGCATCTTGTTTGTAGATGGCACAAAGCTCTGTAGGGTCTCAAAACAGTCTCCTCATGTCTAGTTTGATAGGTTTAGCTCAGTTGTCCTTGCATATGGATTTTTTGTTCTTCTTCAAATCACCCAGTCAACACTTTTTTTCCTTCAACTACAACCTTCATTGTTTGTGTCAATTATAGTGTTATTTTATGTGATTATTTTACGAGTATTTTTTTGGAATCGAGGTTACTCATTCTTCGAAGGCTATGTTCGGTTTGATTGTGATAGAATCAACATTAGAAGCAAATGGGATGGAACAGAGAACAGAATCGAATGTGATTGGAATTATCATTCTCATTTTTATGTTTGTTTGTGCATAGGAATCAAGGAATTAGGTATGACTTGAATTTGCTAGTAAGGTCTTACACTTGCAACCAACAGTGCAAAAGAAAAAAATAATTTACTCACTCTTTGTCTCGGTGCTCTCTTTCCCTTCTCTCTATAAGAATTTCTTTCCTTTCCGATCTCTATTAAAAGTGGGTCAATGTCTCTAAAATTTCTTTTCATAGCAATCTTTGTAAAGAGTGGCTCAATTTAGAGAGATAGGGAAGACTTGGGGATACCTATAAAGATTGAGTTAATTGAAAAAGAGGACTTCTGATATCTACGAAGGGTCTATCAACTGAGAGGGGGAAGGGAGGACTTAGGAGAGAAGACTTGGAGATCTCTATAAAGAGTTGGTCAAGTGAGAGAGAGAGCGAAAGATGGAGGGGAGAGAGAAGATACATCAATTTTCTCTTATAGTTGTCAATTTGATATGACCATATTGCGCACATGAATTGTGAAATATGAGAATATTTGTCTCACAAATAGAAAAAGAACATAATGGAATGGTGATTCTTTTAATTTCTGCCGGATTGATTATTCCTTAACTTGGGTTAAAGGTGATTCAATTTAACATGAGAACTCCTTTAATTTTTGGTGAACCAAACATGAGAATCACAATTCCATTCGAACAACTATTACACTCCCACATTGATTCCATCCAACCAAACATAGCCTAAGGGTATTTCTCTCCATCAGAGGGAAATGTGCTTGTTATCTTCTTTCTGACACCTACCTTCTTAGTGCTCAATTTGTTGACACTTGCATGGAGTCTACAGTTAAGCTTCATGATAGAGAGAGCCATTTTATGATGTGGAATGTTATTGACAACTTGTTGATAAATTAATTTATCTTACTATTACTCGTACCAGCATTACCTATGTTGTGGGCGTCGTCAGTCACTATATGCATGCACCTTGCCATTAACATTTTGAGTCAATCTGTCATATCTCACAATATTTAAAGAGCTCTCTGGGATGAGGTTTGTTGTAATGGCCCACCAATTCCTTGTTTGTGATTAGATTTATGATGTAGATTGGGGCTAGAAGACATCCTGATATGTACTTCTGACTATTGTACCTTTGTTGGTAGCAACCTTGTCACATGGTATAGTAAAAAGCAAAATGGTGTTGACCATTCTAGTGATTGATCGCAGTATCTAGCAATGGCCCATACAGCTTTTGATATTAAGGCAACAGTCTTTATTGCCAGCAACTCTATGAACTAACCATATTGAAGTTGGATCTAACATTATTCGGGATCCATTGATGCAGAAGCACATTGTCAATCCATAAAGTTCAATCTCATGATCAATTGAATGATATTCTTATGAAACCTTTACGGATTGTTCAAAAAGTGGAGCTCCTTAATTAATACCTCAAACTGTTTAAGAGCACCCCCTACCTTCTTAAATAACAACACCCAAAGGCTTGGTAATTTATTCGTTTGCCCTCCAAAAGTTGTTTTCGGGAGAGGAGCTTATGTCATTCGTCTTCATTTGTTCCTCTTCAGTTATGGGTTCTTCGTTTCACCTCCTCTTTTGCGATTTATTGAGAAGGCTTGATTCTGTGCTCTTCATATCCTTGACATCCTGCTGTTGCGTTCGTTGCCGTCTCTTATTTCTTGGTTGAGGGTTCTTCATTTCACCTGCCAAGCAAGATTTCTGCTTTGTGGATCATTCATTTCCCCTCTTTCTGATCTTGATTCAAGAGAGGTGCGTCATTTCGTTGTCCTAATATTGTTCTTCCTTAGGAAGAGAGGTATGGCTTTTGAGTTCTTCGTTTTACATAATATTAGTCTTTGGATTTGTGATTTTGGGTTCTGTGCGTGTTTGTTGTTTTCAAATGGCTTTGCAATTACACTACATTTTCGAGATTCTAGGTTTAGGATTTGTGATTCTGGGTTGAGTGTGGTTGATTTTGTTAAAATGGGTTCGGATTTCTCGTTTGGATTACTGGGTTTTTTTGGATATCTACGTTTTGAAAACTTAATAGGAGGTATTGTTCACTTTGTGCTTTGCGAATCTGGTTTCAGCTGTTCGTTATGGTTCTGGGTTGTGGGTGTATTTCAATTCACCCCGTCCGTTCAGTTCTTCATCACGGTTCCGTGTTGTGAGTGTATTTCAGTTCATTATGTTTGTTGAGTTGTTAATTGAGAAGTTGAGGTGTTGGGTTCTCAAGGTTTTTCCAGTTGTATTTTGCTCTGGGTCTGTCTTTGCGATCTACAAGTTTGTTTTTAATGTTCCTCATTTATTTGGTCCACGTAGAACCGGGTATTGGTTTGAGTTATATTTACTTTTGCAAAATAGGTCTGTGGTCATTTGCGGATGGGCATATTCAAATTGGGTGTGTGGTGTGAATTGACTCGAAGACAAACAAAGAACCAAATAAGAGCCAACACTTTGAACGTATTTGGAGCCTTAATTGATCATTAGAATGCTTCATTTCATGGGCTATGATGATTTTTTGTATTGAAATTATGAGCTTTTGTAGTTGTATTACGTGGTTTATGATGAATTTCAGAGCCTTCTTCAACGATGTTTCTTGGGTAAGCACTTAGTTGCAACCACGATTCCCGGTATCCTATTGACTGGCTACTTCTATTTACGTGCATTGGTGGGAAAACTATTTCCTGTGATTGGGACGGCAATGAATGAACAACAGTAGCCCTTAATTCGGTTGTGATGATTAATACGGCTTCAATGCCAAAGGCGAGTAGGTATGCTCAGCAGGATAGCAAAATATGCAACCAAGTATGGACTTGTGCCATCACAAACCGTGATCTGAGCCACATAAATCTAATAGCACGTGCATTTGCATTTGTCTTGGAAACTAACAGTGCTTCGTGTTGGTGGAAAAGGATAATCGATGGCAAATATGCGGTACTATATTGTCTTCGTTGGACGGAGGCCGGAAATCTATTCCACTTGGGATGAGTGGAACGCTCAAGTCTCTGGACATAGTGGTTGTTGTCACAAGAAATTTTGGACTTACAAAGAAGCCTATACCGCACTCATGTCGAACGAACCAAGCAACCATTGTGGTCCCACACTTGTCTGCCACACAAACCCACCGATGGATGCAACAACTATGGTTGCCGCAACATTGCCGGTGGACAATGTTGTTCTACTTGAGTTAGCACTGATTATTATTTTCATATTTGGATTTCTTTTAGGATTGATAGTCACATGGATGGCACGTTAACTTGTTTATTGTCTTGTAGTTGAGGTAGAAACATTATGTTGTATTGGGACTATTATGAAATCTTGATAATTAACATTGAAATTAACCGTTTGTTCATTAATTTCATAAATTGTAAGTTACTGTGTTTAAAAAACAAGTCCAGCCAGCATGTTTGAAGGTCCGACGTTGCTCACAAATTAGTTTTATTTTGACATTCCATGATTTCCCCCATTTTTAAGCTTAGAATGGAAAGGAATCGTGAGATATCAAAATAGAACAAATTTGTCAGCACTGCCGGACCTTCAAACGTGATGGCTGGAGAAATTTTGAAAACACAGTAACTAACAATTTATGAAATTAATGAATACACGGCTACTTTCAACGTTAATTATGGAACCATATGACAATCAAGTTGTACACATCTTAAATTGTTGTATTTATAAGAACGATTTTGACATCACGTACGAGTTGATGAATTTTTATTTTTTAATGTTATCCCAAACAAAAATTGTTATTGGATAAGGATTTGTGTTTTTTAATAAGAACCATTCTAATTATTTTCACACAATGAACACAAATGGAATAATAAGAATGACAACATCAAAGAAAATACAAATACAAGGGTAAACCCATGGATTTGGTACATATAAATTACAAACGGTTTTTTTTTTTTTAAAAAGGCATGATTATGACAAATTAAATAATAACGTACAATTGTATTTAAATTTAACTAACAAATTATAGTATTTCATTTTTACACATTATTTACAATAAAAAGTCAATTTCAATACAAGTATCCAATACAAGGGCAAAAATGTCAAATAACCCAACTTTGACTGAACCCAACTTCTTATCCACCCACATAACTTACCAACCAAAACAAGTCTAAGATAGTCTCTCCCCTCTTATTACAAAACTCAACCAAACACCATCTTAATTAGTCCCCTGTTTAAGCTCCCCTCTACCATAACACCCCTTACTTACGACTCCCAAAATTATGTCCCCATCCAAACGACCCGTTAGTTTGTTATTCTTTCCGACAGTTACATGTCTAGCTGTTCATTTTTGGTGTCTACGATCCAGCTTTAAGGGGAGTGTTAACAAGGTACATTTACTTTATTACTACTTTGTTTATGTTATGTAGGATTGTCAATTCTATTGGTTATTGAAATAAATACACGTGATGTGTGGGAGCAGGTTAAGACTTCCATATCTTCTCATTTTACTCTCCTTTTCACTAAAAACCCTAAATCTATAATCTCCACTTCAACTATGAGTAATTGAGAGCACATGCAATTAAAAACGGCTACCCGGTGCATGAGGCTCCCGCTCTAGCAGGGTTTGCGAAAGGGATGGACGTATGCAGCCTTACTCCCACAATTACTTGAACCCGTAGCCACTAGGTCACATTGAAACAACCTTACTTTTGCAAGCCTACAGCCCTTCACGTGGATATTTACTTGAATTGTTAACATAATACTAAGAATGGTATCAAACACACCTAGTCTTTTTGACCAAATTATGTGTGTGTGCGCCAGTGCGTGCGCGTGTGTGTGTGCATGTTAAATGTCGTAGTTTTCGTATATAAGAATTATCATTGTATGTTCGAGTAGTCAGCTTAATAGCAAGGAGACATATAGTCCCGTGAGATGAGTAATCCCACCAAACTAATTTGATCATCAAGTTTGTAACATCAAATACTCCAAGATATTGTCCGTTACGTATTTGGTAGAACTGATTGTCCTTTGAATATGCCTTCTATCCAAAGTTATTAATCCCGTCCCGTCCCGGCTGGTACTGGCCAGTAAGTCCCGTACCGCCCATATAATGGTACCGAACCACCGGAGTTCCGTTCCGACAACTGTTCCAGCATGTTCCGACCAATACCGGCTGGTACCGTACCGTACCTTACTAGTCTGTATTTAAAAAAAATAAAAAAATTCAATTAATATTTTTTTTGGATAATTAGACATAAATTGAGACTAAAATTATCTTTTTTCTATGTTTTGTGATTTGTTTTTAAACTATAATGCTTTATTTTATATGTTCAATATGATTTTTTATAAAAAATATTATTTGAAATATATATATTAATTTTAGCGATAAATCCAAAACGGTACGCTGATACACACCGGTACCAGTACGTACCATACCAGTAGCAAAACCGGTACGCTCGCCGGTACGAGATTGATAACTTTGCTTCTATCTGCCAATTCATGAATCTGAACGCTGTAAATAACCTTCAATACAATTTCTAATTCAATGCCCTATCTATTCTGGCCAAATCCAATGGGCCCTAAGGATATAATCGAAAAACTATTTACCACGGAGTTAACTAAACACTTTAAAGTCGTGCAAAAATTTGAAAGAGTGACAAATCAACTAATGCAGGCATGTGGTTCATTTTTGTGGAAGTTGCTGATGAAAAATTCAAAAGTCTTTGATCTATGTATACATATTATCAATGCAAAATTTTGCAAACTAAGTTTTGTACTGTATGTATGTAATCGATGAAATAATTATGCTAAATGTAAAATTTCTAATTTCGTCCATTTCACCAGTTTGACTTGGATGGTAATTGTTGTCAATATGCTAGTAATCAATCTATGGCACAATGGTATGGAGTTGGTCAAGCAGAAATAACAAATGCTGTCCTTGATTAGCAAAACAGTTCAAAGATTAGGCATAGAAGTGCATTTAATTTACTAATTGAAACTAAATCAACAAAGAATTTCAAGATATGAGAACCACCTGAGAAATGTTGATCCGAGACGGTTTGCCAGACAAACTTCCAGAAAGTCCAGCTGCACAATTGGCTACAGTCAAACAAGACCTGAAGTCTAGTGCACACTGTAAAATGCATTCGATAATGCTAGCTATGGACTGCGTTTCTTCAGACAAGAAGCATCTGAAAAGGAAATATTACTGTATAAGATTCATAACATACATTTTTTCTTTTTTTTTTGGTTAATTTGTAGCAAGCATGCTAGTCCAATGACAAACAAAAGGAATTCAGTGTGTGTGTGTGTGTGTGTGTGGGAGAGAGAGAGAGAGGCATACATGCTTGGATAACGACGGAAACATTTTGCATATTACAACACTAAGAAATATGCTACTGCATGATAATGATGATAATAATGAAGAACAAGAGGTAGCCAATAATGCAAACCATAACTATTTCAGTTCGAAACAGTGTTAATTTGCATCCTGCAACCGTATAACCTCATTCACAAAGCAAAGTCATGATATCACTTTTGCTCTCCTCGTCTTTACCCTATCCTTGCCATAATCTTATCCACCCATATTTATTCTATAGCTTTAATCTTTGATAGGTGAGTAAACGTTCATGTTTACACCCCTAAGTTACAGTTGTTAAGTCTTTTTACGGCTATACTTAGGGATTGGTACTTGGTTTGCGTGCTTCAAGGCTTATGCTTGCGCCAATTTGGAGCCTAGAAGGATGAATTACAAAGTGCGGAAAGCATCTGGATGGATCCGTTAGTGACTGGACACAATATGTTTATGCATCCTTGTAGTCTCTCCTAGCCAACCGCCCGGACGCCCTTCGCCCTGCATTTGGAGACCCCAATTTCAAGCAGCTGCTAAAATTCCCCATACATCCGTCCAGATGCCCCTGCAACAATGCCATCTGCTGAATTTCTCAAGTCATATGTCCAATGAGCCATGAGCCGCATCTGGACATGTATGTGTTTTGGTGGTTCCCAATTGAGCCCATTCAGTGCATTAACAGAGGAGGTATAAATTAACGTGAAACACCTTTTTCCGAATGGGCCGTGAGCCGCATCTGGATGCGTACATGTTTTTTATGCCATCTGGATGCCTACGCATCTATAAACATTTATGTCATATGTGGATTAGGTTAAGTTAATTAACGTGAAACACCTTTATCCTCTCATAACATGGTATCAAAGTAAAACTAAACAAAAAAACTAACCCCAACACTCATCACTGCCACCGTAGTTGTTGCCCTCCGATCACTTCACCGTCGCCCTCCAATCGCTTTGTCGTTGCTGGTTGGCCTATGTTCCCGTCGCCACTGGCCTATGTTCTTGTCGCCGCTGTTGGCTTAGACAACCAATCAATCCGGATGGATTGGCCTTCACTGTTCGGTGGTCTATATTTGCTAATTCCCGCCGATCAATCCTTGTTCGTCATCGGTCATTCTCAGATCCTAAAATCATGTTCGTCGATCCCTGTTCGTCAGATCCTGTCGTCGTAGCTCTCTTTCCCTTCGCCGTAAGTTCCCTGTTCACTGGCTCCTCTCTGTTAGCTTCGCATCCCTATGTTTGAGGATGATGTAAGTTCTGTTTTGACAAGGATGATGATGCCAGTGGTTATACTGATCTTCCACATGGATATTAACTTACATTCTGATCAATATGTATCGTTGGGGGTGGGTTGCATGATGATCAGTTGTTAGTTGGTCATTCAGTTGTTGATATCAGTTATTAGTTGGCCATTCGTTCGTTGTTGTTTACAGGCTAATTGTTGGTTGTTATTCTCATGGCTTCAGATTTGGTTTCTGGTTCTCCTTGGTCTCCTTAGATTTTATCTATCACCTCTATGAGGTTAAATGGTAAACATATACTCAGCAGGCTAAGGCATTTGAGGCATACTATACAAGGAAGATGCAATTTTGTTTCTTAACTGATGATCCCCTTAGCTAGTGATTCTAAGTTTGTTGCATGGATGGCTCATGATGCTCATATTCGTATTTAGTTATGGAATCGTATGGACCCTCGAATTAGTGGTAATTTGATTTCTTGCCTACCGCCAAACTTGTGTGGCATAAGGCTTAGGAATTGTATTATGGTGTTAATAATTATATGGCAAGCATACCACAATATTCAAACGAGTTAATTGCTGCAATAAGCGGCGCAAGCCCCAACCACACACGAGTTCATTGCCACGACCACAATGTTCACGCTCCCCTTGTACCAGCTCATCCGCAAATCGAACATGAACCCTTCATCACATGGTCAACAAGCAAATAGGAGAGCAGAAACTGAAGAACCAGCGACTCCGGTATTCCTACCATAAAGACAGGGGGCATCTAAACCGACCGCAAACCATTCAAAGGCCACCTCGAGGAGCTCATCACAGCTAGCCGCTTAAGGGAGTACATTGACAAGGAAAAGACAAGGGTCGTAACAACAAAGCAAGCCCCGACACGGGAAGAGGAAGTAGAGCAAATCCAAAAAATCCATGTGATCCAAGGGATGGTAGATCAGTGCGCCAAAGAGAAATTAACAGCCGAACTAAAATTGGCTATATTTGGCAAAGAGAGGATGAGGGTAGAGCTAGTCCCCAAAAAGTGCCAACTCGATCCGACTCAGACTATCAGCTTCACCGCAAAGACCTGGAGAGGATCTATGTCCCGCACATTGACGCTTCGGTAGTGACTACTAGGATGGGCAATTGCAAAGTGAAAAGAGTACTAGTTAACCTTAGCAACTTGGCCGGGTGGTATACTATTTCACTATTTAGAGAGATGAGGTACTCAGAAGCAGACTTGCTGCCTACCGAACTCCAACTCGTCGTTTTCAATAGCACCCCAGTTTGGCCCCTTGGTAGGTTCACCATTCCAATCGTACGGGCATGGTGACCCTGCCAACGAAATTTGTGGTCATCGATGGCCCTTCACCCTACAACACTATAGGTGGAAATGACTCGGTGCACTGACTTGGGGGAGTTGCCTCAACTTACAACCAAGTTCTTCGGTCGTTGGGATGTAATCGAAAGCCTATACATTGACCAAGTTGCAGTCAAACAATGCTACATCACCTCGGCCAACAGTAAAGTAACACCAGAGCAGGTCCCTTGGTCGAAATCCCGAACATGCTAATTCTAGAAAAGGTTGGTGCCCCGGCTGTCGACAAAGCTATAACCTGAAATCCGCACTGCTGGATGAAAATAACAAGGATAAGTTCTTTCTCATTAGCTCCACACTGACCGAAGAGGAAAAGGAGCAAATGACAGAGTTCCTGAAACAAAACATTGGGTGTTTGCATGAAGCCCCTACGAGATACCAGTCTTCGACCCTAAATTCATCTGCCACTAACTCAACGTCAACCTGACACGTGGACCTATCATACAAAAAGCCTGTTAGTCGGCCCTCACACACACAAGCGCAGTCAGAGAAGGTCAATTAGTTATTAGAAACGTGCAGTATCCGACCTGGCTTACCAATACAATCGTCGTTCAAAAGAAAAACGAAAGAGTGGAGAGTCTACCTAGACTAAACCAACCTCAATGATGCATGCCCGAAAGATAGCTTCATCCTCTGCAGCTTCGCCCTCCCTAGAGCCGATAAGCTAGTCGACGCCACGGTCTGGCATGCACAAATGAGTTTTATGAATGCCAACCGAGGCAATAATCAAATCGCCTTGTTCAGTCCAAACCAAGACAAGACAACCAAAGAATGAGCACAAAGTTATTCGAACGCCATCTCAACAACATTATGGAAGTCTACATCGATGACATGGTTATAAAAGCATTGCATCAATGACCTACAGGAAGAGTTTGACATCTTAAAGAAATACAAGCTAAAACTAAACATCTAGAAGTCGGTTCCAACAAATTCCGAAGTTAGCTACTTGAAGCCGAGCCGAATCAAATCACTACGATTCAAAAGCTGGAAAGACCTGCAACTTTGAAGTATAAGAGCTAACAGGCATGGCAGCAGCACTAAACCAGTTTATTAATCGAACATTAGATATGTATTGGCCATTTTAAAAGATCTTGAGGAAGAATAGTAGAAGACACTCTGTCTAGACTGACGACTGCGACCAAGTACTGGAGTAGCTGAAACAAATCTCTCTCTACGTTATCCTTCTTGACAAAGTCGGATGACAAGAAAGACTTGTATATCTATCCAACCCTATCACAATAGGCCGTGAACCGCGTTCGGAGGCTTTCCATTTTTTGTGGTTCCAAATTGAAACTTGAT
>JABCMJ010036871.1:0-16607 GCA_014822125.1 Arbutus unedo | reverse complement strand
TAATTTCTTGTGATTGCAAAACACTCCTAAAATACTCCGCTCTTAATCCATCCAACTTATACGATAGTGTTGCATAATCTCTCCATCCATGCTAATCATTGAGCCAATATAATCTCTTGATAATTCCTAATTTTAAAGGGTAACTTTGTCAACGCTAATAACTCTGAATACTATTAAACTTACTTTCTATATACCAAGGTTCACTGCTATTGATCTCAAATCCTTTCAACTACAATTCTTACCAAGTTTCTAACTCAGCAATACAACCCATACAGTTTCATTTACTAGGATAATACATTACGCAAAAACAAATACCATGGCATAGCATCCTGAATATCTTTAGTCATTTCATTTTTAACTAATGCAGAAAATAAAGACTGTAAGTAAACTCTTCGTGCAATCCTACAATGATTACCGATATACTACTAGTGACAGCATCTACTACTACTGAAAAGACCAGTATGCATGTCCATATAACGTCTCTAAGTGCCTCGTGGTATGTTTTTACTAAGTTTGCGAAAACTATGTAAAGGTCCTTCTTTTTCTTGCCCTTTTCAATTAATCTCCTTAACAAGTACATTACTTCCATAATTGATCTACCAACCACAAACCCAAAATATATCTCAACTTATCACGTGTTTCTTGGTACAAACTTGAGCAAAAAATTTAAGCATGGGAAAATTTATTGCTTGCTTCCTTTGGGTAAGCAATCTTTAGAACCAACAGCAATAGTACAAAATTCACTTACGTATACAAATTATTGCTAGGAGCAGACAACAATCCACTTAATGAAGCCCATCCGTTTGCTCATATAGTAGGATGGACCTTGCAGCTCTAGCTTTTCTGCAGACCAAACTCTTCTCAAAACGCTCAAGATACCAGTTCCACATTTGCATGCACAAAGTCCTCAGCATTGCCTGCTTGTTTTAGCACTGGCCTTGCACCCATATAGGCTCAGCTTCTGCACTTCAGCTGTTACAACTCAAGATTCATAAGCAGAGGGAGGCGTTCTTCACCTAAAACAGTTGGTCATCTACCCAGCAATAAAAAACAGTTGGTCACCAAAACAAATCATACTCCTATAGTTCTATTAGATGTAATAGTTTTACGAGAAATCGCCAAAATCATCTACGATTAAGTAATAACAGATAAGAAAACTCTTGATAGTTACCTCTGCATACATAAGAAATAATGAGACTGCAAAATTATAAGCTGAGAGCATTATGGGTCCATGTGTTCAGGGAAATTGGCATTACCCAGATAAACCTGCTGCATCTCCTCTCTCCAGATCTGCATAGCAAATTTCCATGAATTACGTGTTATTCTCCTAGGCTATGATTGGATCAACGATGTGTGGAGAAAAAGTAAAAGACGATAACTGGAAGTGATTAATGCCTCGACAAACTCATATCCCAAACATAACATTGGGCTAGGGTTGTTTTGAAATCAATAGGGAAAGTCTATCAAAGTACTGACTGCCTCATGTATCAATTTCACTCTACTTCGACAAGTTCTATCACATAACTAATATCTATTCCTCAAACTAAATCTTATGATTGAGAACCATCACCTACTTTTGTTTTTGGTATGGCAGCAACTGTTCTCTAAAACCTATCCTAGGTCTAGCTTCTGCAGTCCCAAATTTGAGCCCTTCCTTAAAGTAGAACTAGACAAGGATGCAAAACAGTAAAAACAAATCAGACTTCAAAGGTTACACCAGCGGGCACATACCATATCACGGAATTCCAGGCGGATACGAGGCACATTTGTCTTGTGAATATCATTGCCATCAGGTCCCCTCATGTAATACTCCTTTCCGACCCAATGGGCCTAAGAACAAAAAATTTAATGGTTCACAAGAAACAGTTGGAAGGTCAAAAAGAACAAAACATAACATCAGCCAAGATTATTATTACATGTAGATTATCAAACAGTATTCTGTACTTCGAAGTTTGAACCACATTAATGTAAATACAAGAGGGTAGAGGCCAGAGAACCCTAACAATCTCCCTTCAGAATTCTGTATAAACTCTCTATCTCCTGTCTTCTTCAAAGTCTTTCCCATGAATATGAGTATTGATAATACACAACTTCAAATCATCAAGTGCATGAGTTAATATGTCAATGCAGACAAATGGTCATCAATTCACGACTGATACTACTCTTTGATTACCAAATATGAAAATAAAAAAGGGCTAGTCAAGTTTACAGACAATCCCAAGAATCAGTACCATGTAACATTCTAGTTGCTGACCACATAACCATTATGAAACAAAACACCACCTAACAATCTCAACTTCACCAATGCATTCTGAAGTACTTGTGGTTTTTGGCTAACATAGGAACCAACGCAATACACCAAAAAAATTCCACAGCATTGAGTGCCTTATCACATGTAATTTGGGGTTTTTGATCAGGTAGCACAAGCTCAATCACCCAAATGGAATACATGTGTAATCAACAGAGCACCTGACAAACAAAATAAGAATGAGAACTTCTCTGCCTGTACAGGATAGCCCCCTTAATCCCACATTGAACTTCTTGATCTGTGTCTGTGATAGTAGATCCTACACAAGGTGCCCATCGCATTTATGTCAAAAAGATTTTGTCTGCACAATCCATTATCGCTTCAACAACAGGCTCCACCCAGTGACAACTAGGTCATTAATTCGCAAAAATAGCTGATCAAAATCAAAGAAGGCTAGGTTTCCCTTGAGAACTCGGCTCAACTAGAACTAACCCAACTAAATAACTTTTTTCAATGTCAAGAAATGTTGATATAAAAACTTTCGTATTGATAATGTGTTATAAAACTAATAAAAGAACCACATAAGACCGCATACAACACAAATTCATTTCTTCAAGAACTCTTGAGAATGAAATTAGTCTTGCGGATGAACAAAACTATTATTGACTTATTTCTCACGATCTTTTTTCCCTCGTTACTATAGCATCTGTCAATATGGTCTCTACCTCTATTCTGGATGGAATGAACCTAATAACTACTGCCCCTATTTCTAGATAACATTTCAAGGACAAACTTGGAAATGTGAAAATCAATGTTAATGTCCATCAATGTTAATACCAGCTCCCTTGAAAGATAATCCAAAAACACCTTTGGTTAAAAATATCATGCAACAGTAACTGCAATGATATAAAGACATGTACGTACTAAACCATTTTTTTTTCCTTTTTTCATTTTGTAGAAGTTCATTATACTACTGACAGCAAAATACAACTAGGTTTTAGTGCTTTTACTACCCAAACAAGATGATTGGAGAGGACCCGGACGAAAGTAGAGATTAGAAAGAAAAAATTAAAAAACAAATCTCGCGATAACTTTTGGAGTACCACTTTTGGCAAAAATAATGTACCTTCAGAGCATTTGAGAAACCTGATTGGTAGACTGAATTACGGGCTATTTCACACAGATCACATGAACTCAACTTCCAAACCTGTAAGAAAGGAGTTAATCTACTTGAGCCTTCATTATTTCATACAATGTAGTGCAGAATGAGCATGGGAGGGTACTCACAGAAGCAGCTATACTGTACTCTTCCACCAAAGGCTCTTTTGTCAAGTGAATTTGTAATGGATCATCAGTAGACAGAGAAACGTTGAGGCCCCGTAAGAAAAATATTGGGAAAGGATTCCGATGGTAGTCTAAAAACAATGAGTTGTTGCTTAGAGGAGACATAGCCAGACCAATCTGATGAACACAAAATTACCAGGAATTAGAAAGAGTTAGATACCCTACATGCCTCCTTCTATACTCTTCCTTTTTTACCTGAGCCAGGTAGTACAAATATTGGAGTACAGGAGATTTTCTCAAATTGATTCCATGTGCAATATTATGAGCCGTAAGAAACGTTGCAGCAAGGTGGTCAATATCTCCAGCCTGAACATAACAACGTAAATGATCATATCATTCAATTACAGCGATAATGAAAGCCAAGTTGAAGGAACTTCCATAAGCACCTCTCCAGAATGCGGACGGAACTTAATAGTTGTCATGCCCTTTGACTCCCGAAGCTGAGACATTTTGTTGAACAGTTCAGAACTCAGTGCAATCAAAATACAGAACAAGCAATTAGAGAAGAACAGACATGCAAACATCATCTAAATACAACAATCGAAATTCACGAATGAAGATTCATCTGGCAAAACACTGACTGAAAGCTGCTGGAAATGAATACACATTTAAGCATTTATTCATTTTACTTTGAAGAAACAACTGAAGTGCAGTGGATCATCTGTTTCTCAAGTCGTTAGCCATGTTGAATAGAAGCTACAGCATTAACGAGAGAAAGCACCAGAATTGAGCCAACAAGAAAGGCAAGCTACTTGGACTTATAACTAATCCTGCTGCTACTAGTAGAACAATGACGTGAAGTAATGTTGACAAAACCAAGTAGTACCAATACTATTACTTACAGAGGAGCCTTTCAGAGAAGTCTTATCCATGTCGGACCAGCGTCAGTCATGGATTTCTCACACTCCTAAAAACGTGTTACACTTCTTGAACGAGTCCTAACTTGAAAATGAAATTTTGTACTTCATACAATTTGATGATACTGACACTTCTTAATGAATGATTGATACATACCTTGTTCAGAGTGTAAAGGTTAGCGTAGCAGTAGTAAACATAATATGAAAATGCAGGATTGAATATATTAGTCCATTGAGCAGGTGTGGGCATGTGTTTTGTAGGTCGTCTTTCGGGCTTGCTCTCATCATCCACCAAATCCAACCCAACAACCTGAGAAAGAAAATTATATATATCCACAAGCTTAGACATTCTGATAAGAATAAATAAAGAATAAGCCAGAATGCAACCTAAACTGCCCCCAAAAGAATGAATGGGTAACAATTTAAGGCCAACAGCTCAACAATGAGTGTCCAGTACATACTAATGGTGATCTACCAGCAAGAAAATTTCTCCTTTACCCTATAACTGGTGAAATGAAAAGAATCCTAAAAAAAGAGTGAATACCTGCTTCAAGAAAATATGCAACTGAGGGTGTGAATTTGGATCAACAGTGACCTCAAACAGAGGGAGAAAGATATTGTCAAGAATATTCTGAAACGATGTCACAATTCCCATTTCCTTGTACACATTGTACAATCGCGGAAGCTGAAAAAGGAGGAATTCAATGCCGTAATTTGTGATAGAATTCACAAAATACAATAATAGAAATTCAAAGAAAAGGGAATTCCAACCTTAACAAAACTAGAGCTGAAAGAACAAAACCTCAGGCTTGAGATAAAAGCAAAATAAGGTTCATCTACAGCTAGTGAAAAATGCAGAATATATTACACTGTCAAATATAGGAAGGTCAACTATCATCCATTAAAGACTAGTTTCAGAATGATCAATTTTGGGATTAGTATCCTCTTTTCACTTTTTGCTACATATGCTTCATTTTGCTAGCACATAATCCTATGTCATAAGCTTTTGCCTCTTTTCCCTTGATAGGAAGGCCTCTCTAACAAAATGTATTATAAGGCAAAAAAGACTGCCCCTTCGCTAGATCAAAGTTATATGATGCTAAGAAACGATGTGAGGCAGAACATTCTGAAGAGACCTCACAGAAAGAAGAAAATACCATTAACATCGTAAGTATTGCTAACCACGTTGTGCTACCATGCTCTTTATGTTCCGTAATACAAAATTGGGCAGTTCTTTATTTGATATCATAGGCTGCAGTGGCAGTTTATATTTAGCCAAGCGACTTGGTCAGTATGCTCGAACCTTTTACTTGAAGGATGATTTTACGGTCCAAGATTCGATTTTCCGGGCTTAACATTAGTGTTGGGCAAGGATCCTTTTTGAGTCTGCGCCGCCATCAAATACAACGTTACAAGTGAGCAATAACAGAATACAAGGGCGGCCCTGAGATTTTCACGGTCCTAGGTGAGATCGCTAAAGGGGGTTCGGTACATTATGTTTTAAAAAAGTCAAAATAATGGAAATTAACTTCATAATTAAATTATCATAAATACTAGGTTTATGTTCCTTCACATTTAAATAATTCGACTTAAAATTTGAGGTTTTATAGGGAAAAAAATTGTATTTTTGAGTGTTGTATAACATTTATTTCATCAATTACACTTCAAAGTGAAGTATTAATGTATTATAGTACACCATCTCGGTCTACTCTAACTCAAAAACTTATAATTGGTTTTGTTTTGAACTTTTACTCTTTTGGTTCGTTTTTAATCGTGAAATTGAAGGACTAAAAAAGCGTTCACAATACTCGTCAAAAGCGTGCTGAAGCCAAAACAAGTGTTTTTTTTTCCACCCAGGTACCTTTTTTTAACTATATCGATAATACAGGTAAGATCAAAGAGAAAAAAAATGAAAAACAATATGAGCACCTTTTTCTTAACGGAAAAGATAAGAACTATTAATAAAAATAGTAGTACATAAAAGGCTTATAAGCCCTTATTAGGTACCACATGAAAAAACAACTGATACATAATGACGCTAGGTTTAATACTTAGTAGATACCAACAACGTATACCATAATCTGTATTTGAAATAAAATAAAATAAGAGATAACGTTGATATAGGAGAACACTTTTTGTCTCATTGCTTAGACTTTATATAAAGTCGTCCAAAATATGGTGCAAGTGATACTTTGGTGTAGCAGTAAAGCTGTTGTTACAAGAAACTTTGCGTTTGGGTTCAAAGCTCACCAAGATTCTTTGAAAGAAAAATAAATGTTGACAAATAGCGTGAGAACCAGGATTCTTTGGAAGAAAAATAAATGTTTCCGTGAGCACCAAGACTTGAACTAAAGACATTCACATGAAGTCAGAAGCAATCTCTACCACTGAGCCATGCCCACAATTCAAAGAAATGTCAATACACAAAATTTATAACATTTAAAAAACTTGAGGGCCCTATTTTTGGGCCTAAAACGGGGGACCAATGCGGTGGCCTGGTGGGCATAAGCCCTGATGGAATAACTGCTTCATATTCATCAATGTAGGGACATAATTCACATCATTTTGAGGCCCAATCCCAGACTGTATACAAGTAGCCAAGAAACCTATAAAATGTTTCTGCAGTCTTTCAGTCGAGGATCTGAACTCTGAAATTAAACTGGAGACACATGTCAGCTAATCAGGGACCCCAGAACAACAGAGAACATCCTTCTTTAAGTTCAGAATTAACTTGATGTTGTAAATGTCTTAGTCTGCACAGTTCAATGGCATCGAATTTACAAACAGAAGATTCTGTGATCTGATGCTATCTTACTCCAGGAAATAGAACTTAGAAACTATACATGAGATTTGGGAAAAAGATTATGATGTCTGCTGAAACCAACTCTTATGGTCTGAACTTAAGGTTTGGTTAAAGGATTTAGAGAGAGAAAGAAAATGAAAGGGCAAGAAAAATTAGTTTCCTTTCTTAATTAGCATAAAAAACAAGGAAGACGGTATCTATGATTTCAACGTGGGAGAAAATTTTCCATTTAGGCATCATTTGTTCCTGTGTTTGTTTCCAAATATTCAATCAAAATATTTAAATTGCCTGCTCATTTAAGTACAACAGAAATGTGGATGGAAAAAGGTTTCCTTCCATTTTATTTTCCTCTTCCCTTCCATTTTCTGAGCACTAAAAGGAACCTAAAGGATTATAGGCAAGATTTGAGAAAGGTTCTGCTTTTGTATTTTCATTTTTCTACTCCAATAAAGCTGTCCCTAATTCCTTTAGGTTTGAATACCAAATCCCTGTTTTTATAACCTAACTCCATTACACCAATGAATCTCTCAAAACCTCAAAATTGCCCTCAAGAAGTTTTTGGATCCAACTTTCCATAAACCAAGGAACCTATCTAATCAAGCCATGCTCAACCATATTCCAACCCCTTTCCATCATCGTAATTGAACAACCTTTCTTCTCCCCTAAGATTACAAGCTTTCCTAGGCAAAGCTCAGCACACTGGTAAGTGGTAACCCCACAACCCACGCACCCCAAAAGGAAAATCAAATAAAAAGAGAAAAAATAGAAAATAAGAAAAGGAAAACAAGTACAATACATAAGAAGATGGATTCTCTGAATACCAGAGTTGTAGTAAGTACCTGAATCAACCAAACAACATTCTCACTGTATAACTCATTATTCACTATCCAACTTGCCATTTGATCCCACTCGCTCATCTTCCTACCGTATATTGATATCCTGTATTCAGCCATCTGTAGCATCAACAAAACCAAATGTTCAACATTGAAGTAGCAATACTAACATGAACAACAAACAAACACCCCCTACAACAAAATTTAGAGAAGGTGAGCAAACTTAAACTGGTCATCAGATGAAATTCCAAATGCTTATAAGCCAAATTTGGATAGAAAGAGAACGCCCAAACTCCCCGAAAACATGATTTCGAAAGAGGGCAGTTGGATAGTAAATTCTTCAAAATATTATCTCTCTCTATTATTTTTTTCAGGATAGACACTGAAGATCCAGTAAAATGTGAATCTGACAAGCTAGTTTCGAAGCACGCAAAATTTCATGCAACTAATGAGAAGGACATTCTTTAGTGGCTACCCCCACTAGGGAAGATTGTTAAGGGAGGTGGACAGCACACAGACTCATCCCTTAGGCAAACACTAAGTTCTGGATGCCATCAAACTCAAACTCGAGGATTTATTATTGCACTAAGCAATGGCACATATTAAACTTAGTGCAGATATCCAAAGATAATTCAAACAAAAGAAAGCTCATGGTTGGTTCAGCTGCACAAGCTGTATGTCCCGATACTGCAGATAAATTACAGAAGAAGACAGAAGCAAAAATGGACCTTGTGAACTTTTTCAAGAGATCATTGGATAGTTCCACGTAAAACATAGGGCAACTCATATTCAATTCATCATTAACTCTCATTTTGGCACTGATTTAGATCAAACTGGTGCATGCAGAATCATAGTAAAAAAGTGCATGAAATTTGTGCATAAAGTAAAGATAAATAAATGCCTCATGATAGATAAGACCGTGTTTCCGAAAGAGAATTATCTCCACCATTAAAACCCAGTGATTCTAGGCCAATCCCTATGTCTTCCCAACCCCACTTAAAGTGCAAAATTTATAGACATAAAAATGGAGAGGAAAAGGGAAAGAAACCAACAAAAGTGGGAGAAGAAAACTGTGGCACCAATGGATGACTCCAGTTAAGCACATTCCGTGTTCATGCCCACTAACAGTACAAGCAAAAAATAAGAAACAAATGCAGACAAGCTAATCCTCCATAACCCATATATAAGAGAATCTGATAAGAACAATACTTATGGACAATTATATCGAGAGTACACCTGATATTTACTTGCAGCAAGATCCGAAAAAACTTGCTTTGTCAGCTCAGCGAGGAAACGACCTATTGCACAGTAAAACTGATTAAATCATATTTGAAGGACCAAAACATGAGGGAAAAAAAACTGAAGATCGATCAAAAGAAACAAATATTAACATTCACAGGAAACCAAGGAATGAAATTAAAGCAAGTTGAACAATTTGCGACTCAGTCCAAAAGCACAAGAGGAATATCATAAATTGAGGGGTATGTCTAGATTAAATCTTCCGGTATATATAGTGTCCCAGCTGCTTTTCTGTGTCAAAATGTACAGTTTGATATCTAGAGGCAAGTAAGTCAGAATCCAAGTGTAGATAGATATACACACAGAACTTTTAACAGTTCAGCAGAACCATGGCCACATGCACAAGCCAACTATAAAATTAAAACGTAGGGTGGCTGTGGTCATACGTAGAGTCATATGGTTAAATAGAAGACCACATGAGACCTGTGTATAATCAGGCATTGACTTGTTCCCACTTCTATGTTAACAACCCCATAGCCTGGAAATGAGCCTAAGGGTTCTAAAATCAGCCTTTAACTATTGTATGATCAATAAGTAATGGATTTTGACATATCTATTTGTTGTGAGATAGGCTGAAAAATTGTTTATCTTTACCCTAACACACATATTATATAAAGAACGAGTACAAGATAAAAGACGCATATACCCTAATACTAAACACACATTACAATAACTCTGAACAATATTTACCAAACTTATCGATGGATAGACATGCACATATCATTAATACGCGTACGCATCCTGCTATCGCAATTTTAGACAACTGCCATAAACATGGTTTTTCTATATGCAACATTAGGTTATCCGTGTCTAAAATTCTTTCAAAGAACTACAATTCTTTCACTTTGGCCTATAAAGTCAAGAGTGTTCAGACAATGTTTGCAAATTATAGGGTCCATGCATAGCAGTGCATCTGCTGCATAGGCAATTAGATCGACCCCAAGATTCTAACATCACAATTAGTGCAAATAATGGAGTTATTAACATAGCTGCAACCAGTTCTTCCAACCCAAACAACTGTCAAGTAATTATTAAGCTTAGAACTATTACAAAGTACTGGACAGTTACAGTAATCTCATAGGAAGAAAAGAGAGGAAAGATACAAAAACTGTCTTAAGATTAACTTCAGCATCTCGCCCAATAAACGAAACAAAAAAGACATACCCTGGATAAGGTTGTCTTGCTTCAGGAAAATCTCCCTTAGCCTACTTTGACCACATGGATTATATTTCAAGTTAAATTTGTCAAAACGATGAAAGGTGCTCTTGTCTGCATGAACATCTAAAAGGTCAACATTCAGGTCATACCTGTGAGGAGAAATGCAAAACATAAATCATTCCACTTCCAAGCATCTGAAAACAAGTCAAACTCAAAAACATAACAAAAGTTCGATGACAATGGTATGGAAGAGGAGGATATTCATATCTGTGGATGAAAAGTTCTAAAGAACTACTTCATTACCCAGTCAAATCCAGGCTCTCAAAAACCTCTTTTAAGGTAAGATATGTTCCATCCCGGAATATTACAACCTGAAAAAAAGAAGGGAAGGAAAAAATGAAAACTTCCGATTTAAGTGAAATTTGAAACTCATATCATCTTCACAAAGACAACTCTTACGGAGGCATGAACAGAGAGATCCATAATATTACCTCATCAGGCTCCTTCCTCAACTTTGACTTTATGAATCTCAAAAGATGTTTCTGGTTCATGCATGCGGAGTGATGAACATGTGTATCAACTTTCCTGACATTGTAAAAGTCACGATGTGGAGCACTTTTCTGAGCTAGGAACTCCCTATCCGCATTGAGCATCAAATGAAGATTGAATTTCTGAATGGGTGTTCAGATAAGCATTACATCAACCATCATATCAATATATTCAAAGTAAATAATAATAATAGGCATGCTTTCACTTGGAAGCAGCAGAGGAAATAGATTTACTTGCTCCAAAAGACCCAGCCGATGATGGCATAATGTTCGGATATTCCCAGCTGCTATAACTTTTAGAATATGATGCAGGTCAGTGAAAAATCTTGTCGCATCAGCAACAGGAAAAAGCTTCTCTTTTGCTGGAGAAAGAGAGAATAAAAGAATTAGGGAACAACCATGACCCTCAATCAAACAGAAATGAACAATTCACACTAAAAAGGATGGACAACGCCATAGCAGCTTACAATCTTTATTTCCATAAACATGAACCACGCCATCTTCCATCTCAAAATAGTGCTGCAAGAGAACTTTAACATGTTATTCACCAGAAAACTAATGAGTAAAACAACCAACGTACATTGTAGCCCATAATCTAAGGAGAGACCGACACGAAGGATTTTGAAGCATAAACTCACTTCAGATTTCCCCTGGGGTGTGTAATCAAATGGATTTGGATCAGGCTTCGGGGTGCTTGGATCAGATATTACTTCTTTCTCCCATGGAGTAATAGCTTCCCTAAACACATAACTGTGCCGCAGTTCAAGGCAAGCTTGCAGAGTCCTATAGACATCCACTTCCTCAAGGGATGGCTCCTCTAATAACAATTACAGGAAACAAATCAAACCAACTAAAACGTGGGATCGGAATGCATAGAAAACAATGACAAGTACGAGTTTCTATTCCATCTGAAAAAATTGATGATTCCCAATCTTCAGTAATGCATAAAAGGAAGTGACTGACACTCAACTAGTAATGCAGTGATCAGCAATGCCTCAAGATAAATTAGGTCCTACGTCTAGTCGAGTAAGTCAAAGCGATTTTGGTCACAGAAATGGGAGACACAAAAGCAAATATTAGCTTTTGTGCCAAGCAATTTTGGTCACAGAAACAGGAGACATAAAAGAAAATCTTAGCTTTTACTCCAACTCTCATAGGCACAAAAGTTAAAGAGAAATGTCATTGAAGAAAAGAACGACATGCACAAATGACAGAAGGTAGAAGAAAATACCATTTGGTGCAATGTTAAGCCGTACAAAAGTTTCATGTTCTGGCTCCTTTCTAAGAATATCAGCCGCTACAGGGTCAGGCTGAACTCCATGCAGGTCACCAGATACACTATGAGAACGAATCATGCTTGATGCAACTGTAGGTATTTGCTCGCCATTGGCGTTATTGTGGTTTGGTAAATCCTGGAACAAGTATAATTTCAGGTACAAGTTGGAGATCTTATTGAAAAACCAACAAAAACAACATCAACTGTAGCCAAAACAATGACATATAGCAGGAGTAATGGAGATTCGGGACATTGCAAAATCAGGAGCTTTACAACTACACCCTCGAATTCAAGCAGTAGCGACCCCAGAGGAGGGGGGGGGGGGGGGGGGGGAGAGAGAGAGATTACTTAAGCAACTTACAGCATTTCCATTAGTATGAATGTATGCATTTTGTTGAGCATTATCGGTCATATTATCTTCATCATCTGATCCTTCTACACTTTCAAAAGCACTAGCACTAGCACCAGGAGACTTGGGAGAAGTTGTTCTATGCCCAACTCTCTTGGCTGAACTTGGATGACCAGTAGATTTCCCTAAAACACAATGGTACCATTATCGAGTTAAAATAATCTGACTACCAAAAATACATGATCTTTTCTAGACAATTAGGTTACTACCAAAACTACAACAAACTAAGAGTACAAAGCCAGTGCATACAAGGAATGACAAGCTCAACTCAACAAACTGGTGTCCAAACTATATCGGGTTGGTAAATAACTGATTTAATCCTTTCTCACATCCTGCTCAATCTAGGGCACAAATCTCAGTATACCGCATGCTAAGGGATAACATCACTTTGAACAGATTGTTTGACCGTCAAGTGGATGTTGTCAGCCAACCCACATGCTAACCATGTTATTGTCCTGAAACTCTCCCGTCTGTTAAACACCTACTGACAGGCATAAATAAAGGAATTACTCTTCTCCCGCACAGAACCCCTACTACCCATGAGATAGCTGATTTATACTGTACGTGTTTTGTGTGCGTGTGTATGAGATTGTGATTCTCCAGAGGGCTTAAATTGCTCAGCAATCCAGCCAATATTGAATCGGTCTCGCCTCCCCTTGACATGTCTGCACACGTTAAACAACTAGCCACAGAAAAGGATAATACTGGCCGGGTCCCAAAAGAAAAGGCAATAAAGCCATATTGTATCAAAAAAAGTCCCAAGGCCTAAGATATTGAACATCCATAAACTTCACCTCTGGCTGTCATTGTAAATCATGATTCTTCCCAAGCCTTAAAAAGAGCTCATAAAAGCATAATGGGAGCTTTACACATATGATCCTACCATTGCTATTCCAAGTTCTATTAGCCAATTCCAAGCCAAGGAAAGAAAGAGACATCATGCAAGAGTTGCTGCATAATATGGAATGGAGCAAAGGGTTTGCACTACCAGAGGAAACCATTTGATGAAGTTGTCTCCCTTGTATCGCCACTAAACAAAGTAATTTTTCCCAATCCTTCTGATATAGAGAATTAAAAAATAAAACCTATCATAATTCCTCTTTCTACCTTTTTTTTTCATACAACTAATGTACAAGGTTCAATCTTTTCCTTCATCGTCCGTGAAACTTAAGCTAGTTTGGTCCTTGCTTCTGCATCTCAACTTCTACTTCATCAATTGATTCAATTCTATGAAACGTCAATTTCTGACAAATGTAAAGAAGGATCACTTAATTATATTGCGCACACATCCGCGGCTTTTCAGTGGCACTGCCCCTTACTTTAGACAAAAAAGGAAAACTCAAAGCTGGCACTATTGCAACAATATAGATAAAAATTAGAGCTACAGTGGCTAGAAATAGTTGTAAGAACCACTACACGATCAGGTGCGCGCCCAATATACCCACCCCTTGTTCTACCTTTTAAGTACACAGCATAATGGCTTATGTAACCTGGCATGCATATAACTGATCGTACTAAGGGTAACCCAACTACCCCTTATTTGGTTGGACACTTTTCGAAGATAAGTGTGAGGACATTGAATCATAGTGTATAGAATGCGTCATTTGGCATCTCTTTGTGCTTCAAGCCCCTCCTTAAGTAAAACCCCACTTTCTTTTCTCATTTTAAGACATTGGAGGGCAGGGCACGATGGGTAGTTCGAGATCTGGAATACCTTTGCTTTTCTGTATTTTCTTTTGGAGGACTCCTTGTCCTCCTTTTCTTGCACTTTTTCAGTCTTTTTCTTCAGAATTATTTTTGTTGTTGATCAAAATGTAAGCTGGGCACCTGTACTCGGGTAAAATATCACAAGTCATTTTATTCCTATATACGTACATCCCTCTGCTCACTCCAATTTTTTTACTCATAAGTTCTAGCCTAAATAAGGTGGTTTCCAATCTATGGATGCAAACAACCTGCAGCCAAATGATAGCAAAGTATAGAACCTGGGTATGCTAAAGTATAGAAGTGCTTAATCAGAGCTATATAGCAGTTGTAATAGCAATCGACTAAAACATGTTTTTGCTCAAGTAAGAACATTTCCTACAGATTTTATTTCCATAACACACAGAACGTAACATTAACACATTGACCTGGCTATGTTGAAGTACAGACATGTTTAAACAGGACTAGTTTAACCACGTTTTCGCACAGGTACTAACATTTTACTACAGTACACAGAATTTATCATACACACATAAATCCCTCCGCTCGCTCCAATTTCAAGGCGTATGCAATTCTTAAATAAGGTGTTCCATTCTAAGTATGCCAATTTCCTGCAGCCAAACGGTAATAATAGAATTTTAGCACAATATGTCAAAGTGTAGAAGTGCTTAATCAGGGATATATAGCAGTTTTATTAGCAATTGTTTCAATTAAACATGTTTTCTCTGCACATGTACTCAGGTACCATACATTTTCTACTGGTTTCATTTCCATTACATATAAATAGTAAAATAGACACATAATCTCTCTGCTCGCTTCAATTTCCAAAGCATGAGTAATGCTTAAAAAAGTGGTTCCATTTAATAATGCCAATTGCCTGCAGCCAAATGGTTTGAACTAAAAATTTAGCTTAATAAAACCTGGCTATGCGAAAGTATAGAAGTGCTCAATCTGCGCTATAACAGGGGTGATACCGATTAACCTCATTTCACAGCAGTCTCAGGACTCCTGGTGAGAAGTCCGACGTATGCATACCTTCAGGAAGCGTGTGGAGCCTCGGCAACCCGGCCGGAATGATGTCTAAGTGAACCGGACCGTTCCGCCTCTCGTCGCCACCATCGACGTCGCTGCCGCAAATTGCCACGACGTCTGGTAACGACGCCGAAGCGCGCCGGTAATTGCTGTTTGCCTTTCTCCGTACATGACCTCGGCTGCGCTTCTCCATGAATTTCTTGAAATGCTGAGGCGAGTCGCCGTCCTCGGCGGCCGCGGAGCCGTCGTCTCCTCTCTCTCTGTCCCTCTCCACCGCTTTGGCGAACTCCAGCAGCTGATTTAGGGTTTTCCGGTGCATAAAGTAGGCCGAGACCGCCACGAACGACGCTCCGACTAGAGCCGCCATCGCTAGATGAACGGTGTATGCGTCCATAACTTATTATTCCCCCTAAAACACGAACTCTCTCTCTCTCTATATAAACAATATATATTCCTCTGTAGTTGTGTGTGGGAACCCTACAAAATAATACTGGAGAGAGAGAAAGATAGTAGACAACAGAGTAAGGGAGCTCTGTTTTACTCGGAAGAGGTGAGGCTTGATCGCATATTTATAGGGGGAGTGAAGGAGAGAGATGGTAAGATATATTCTCTTTCCTCTTTCTCTCTCTCTTTCTCTTTCTCCCTTCCGTTGGGGAAGAAATCCGAAACGTTCTGAGTGACATTTTATCTTTCCAATTTTATCATTACTTTAGAAAATGGATGCATAATATCCATCACAATTTGTGTATTTAAGTTAATCCCGCATTAATAAAAATTTAACCAGATCATATTATCTAAATAGAAATAAAAAAATTAAAATTTAATTGCCTATTTTTTTCTTTTGAATATATGATTCATTCTTACTATTACTCTTTGATCAACCTAATTTTTTTTTGTACAAACAACAAATATATGGGTTTTGTTGTGCATTACGTGAGAAACCAAGTGAGAAAGCTATCATGTCATTCAAAATTGTGCTATGTTTTCATTTGTAAATGAATTAAACAAATTAGCTACCAATCTCATTAGATTTTTAAAGTAGAAGATTATCTACACTAATAGCCTTGCTTGGTAGATTTTTAGTAAGAATGGTAAC
>JABCMJ010036870.1:0-19866 GCA_014822125.1 Arbutus unedo | reverse complement strand
AGTTATCAAAAAATATTCCTATTTGAATCACCAATTTTCTTTTCAAAGAGAATACCTTTTGTGATAGACTTAGTTTTTAGTCGGTAAATGGTTCGGGTATAAATGACAGAAGAAAGGGGTGATGTCTCTCACCTACTAGAGATAAAATAAGATGGGACAATAAGGGTGCATGACTCTATTGAGGTTCCCTAAAAGTTGGTGGAATCAAGTGAATTGCACCACTTTCCCCAAACAGACAAATTTAATTGCACCAAAACTTATAATATTACCTTCTTGTCACTGTTTTTGGGTAATCAGTAAAAGTGTTTTAGTTTTTTGCTCCCTAATACGAAACTGGGACAGTCTTGATGCATAAGGGCTTTGAGAGCTCTTCATCTGGAAATATTCTTAGCTCAAAAAATTATCCAAATTGATACTGTTTATTTTTGTTCTCCTCTCTGCTCAATTCCATGACTTCCTTGTTCATTTTCTGAGCTGATTTTTTTTTATGTTGAAAAAATCAGATGTGGAACCATGCTGGCTGCATACTGAAGAAAGTAAACCAGATAAAATCGTACATCCCTCCCCCCTTTTCCTGGTCTTATAGTGGATTCTGGACTGACACAGAAGATATATGGTAATCCCTTGTTTATAGCATTATTGACCTCAACACTTTATATTTTGCTTTTAGCGTGGAAGATGTTGAAGGCGTGGAATTGCTTCGATGGGAAGACCAAGAGCAGATAAGGAAATATGTAGGGGGTGCTGGACCTCATCAAAGCCCCACTTCTCCTGTTGTTATGGAAGGTGGTATTGAAGTTTCACAGACTTCACGTGCCACGTGCCGGAGGTGCAACCAAAAGATTATGAAAGGACAGGTGTGTGAATTTGCATGCTCTCGGTTGTCCATTTCTTAAGAGCATAATTTGGTTGTTTGCATATGGTTGTTGCACAGTGCAAAGACGTCAAAATAACATTTTGATGGTCACAAGGTATGTATTAGAGTTACGTTCTAATGTTCAAGTCGCCACGTAAGATAACATATTCTGCAAGGATAGGGTAAAAGCTGGGGGTGTTTGGGAGCCTCTTTTTTGCATTTTCCTATTCTCATTTTTGGATTTTGGCTGTTTGGAAGCCACATTCCTAGAATGAGTTCTGTAGAACTCATTTTCCATTTTGAATTTTAGGAGCAAAAACTCAAAAGGAGGTCTAGAACTCCTTTTTGTATTTTCATTCCCATTTTCCATTCTACTACTTTTGCAAAATGCATTCTGCACATTTTTTCCAAACACTTCTCCCAAATTCTAAACTCATTTTGGCCATAATTCAAAAAGCCAAAAATGAAAAGCTGAAAAATAAGCTCCCAAACAAAGAACCTTAGTGAAGAGCTCAGTTCAGTTAGAATGTTCTTTTTGAGAAGGATTTGGTTGGAGTTTATTCAAGAAGTTGTGCTTTAATTCTTTACAAATGATGAGGTCTTTTTTCTTGTTTTCATTGGGAATTAAACAATTTCCACCGTGAAACCATGATAATGCAACACTGACTTGTTTTTGGTCAGTTAATATACAGCTTTACTTTCTGCCTCGATACATCCTATTTCTATTCATTATCTCTTGAACACGTAAAGCACAATAGATAAGGCCTGTAAATTACCTCCGGATTGTTTTATCATTTTATGGTAGGTCCGAATATCCACCAAGCCTGATGGTCAAGGTGCTAGAGGCTTGGCATGGCACCATGCTAATTGCTTCATCGAACTGTCTCCAACTACTCAATTGGAGAAATTGTCAGGATGGGATAGCCTTTCTGCTTCTGATCAAGGGGCAACTCTTACCCTGGTTAATAAGAAGCAGCTTCCCTCTTCCAAAAAAGGTGGTATATGTCAAGTTTCATTTTTTAATCACAGTATGTGCTCTTTCCATGCTGTTGTGACTGTTTATGCTTCTCCTTCTCTTTTTCAGATACAAAAGTTGAGGTACAACAGGAAAAAATGTCTTTACAGGAATCGACATCAAAAGGTGGTGTCAAACGTAAAGGAGCTGTGAGCAGCGATCAGAAGTCCAAAATTGCCAAGAGTGAAGCTTGTGCTGCAAAGAGTGAGAAGAATACCAACTTATTGGGGGATGAACACCCAAAAGGATATGCTTTGGAGAGCCTGCTAGAGGCCCAGAGTAAAGAGCTATGGGCTCTAAAAGACGATCTTAAAATGCATGTGACAACGGGAGAGCTGCGACAGATGCTTGAAGACAATGGGCAAGATTCGTCAGGTTCAGAACTTGACTTAAGAGACCGCTGGTAAGTTCTCCCAAATGCCATTCTTTGTGCTCGTCATTGTTATGAGAAAGATTTACTTCCTATGGTTTGATATCATCACGAGCGTACGGTATAAACGGTGTTCTATCTGCTGTTTCTTATGATTTAACAAGGAAACGATATAGAAGGTCGTAGTATGATACCAACTGCTGCTTTGTTAATTGTAAGGATAATGTAAACTTCTTTTTCCTGGTTATTGGCTGCAACTCTCTTTATGCTTGCCTTAGTAGTGATTACTGCTACACTGCATAGTATTACTCTATTTTTGTTACAAAAGTTTGAATTAATGGTTGTGTGTTTGTTGGATATTTGTATTTCATTTGGTGTAGTCACAAACTCTTTCCTTATTTGGAAGTTGACTTATTTCTGTCTATTACTTGTTCAGCGCTGATGGAATGCTTTTTGGAGCGCTTGGACGCTGCCCACTTTGTTCCGGTAATCTTTATTATTCTCGAGGCATGTACAGATGTCATGGGTATCTGTCGGCATGGAGCAAGTGTTCATTCGCAACCTCTGAACCTGAACGTGTTAAAGGGAAGTGGAAAATCCCTGTAGAAACAAGTAACGATTACCTCCGCAAGGTAGTTAGCGCAATTTTAGGCTATTCTTATGATATAATCCTCTCTGCAAACTATAAACACTATTTGAATTGATTATTCTCAGTGGTTTAAATCACAAAAGGCAGAGAAACCTTCTCGGGTATTGCCTCCACCTTCGTCCCTAACGCCTTGTGGAAATCAAGCTGCTATTGGAAAACACCAGTCATCCAACAGTGCAAAGTTCGAAGATTTGAAAGTTTCTATGGCTGGATTACCCAAGGAATCCATGGTAACATTTATCAATCCATTCCAATACTTATGGCTGTGCTCTGTAGTGCTTCCATGAAATCGTCTCTAGAACACTACTCAGCTTTTAAAACGGTATCATCATTTGTCACAAAAGTCAAATTCTCTTTTAAAAGGGAGGGTACTTGTACAGGATGAATGGAAGAGAAAAATTGAGGGAGCTGGTGGGCATTTTCATACTAAGATCAAGAAAGGTATATGGTCCACATGGTGAGATTTGAATTCTTCGTTTTGTTGAGATTCCTTTTGGCTCTCTTACTTCCACTAGTTTCAATGCAGACACCAATTGCCTAGTTGTGAGTGGAGTGATGGATGAAAAACATGCTGAGATGAAGAAGGCCAGGTAAAGCTGCCTTTAAATTGATATCTCAACTGTACTTCATTTTACAAGTCATTTTCTTGAAAGCTGTTGGTTTCATTGTGACAGAAGGATGAAGTTGCCTATTGTTAGAGAGGATTATGTGGTTGATTGTATTAATAGACAGAAGAAACTTCCTTTTGATCCGTACAAAGTTGAGGCCATTGGAGAAGCCTCTAGCATGGTCACTGTTAAAGTGAAAGGGCGAAGTGCTGTGCATGAGTCATCCGGCTTGCAAGATTCTGGCCACATCCTTGAGGATGGGAAAAGCATTTACAATACGACTTTGAACATGTCTGACCTTTCAACCGGTATTAACAGGTGGTTTAAACTTCTTTTGTGCTTTAATTGAAGTATTTTAACCATAATCTCATAAAATCTATTTATGTCCGTAAAATTTTCTTAACTGCAATTTGACAATACATTAAATGCTGGATGGACTTATGAATTGTTATTTTACGAGGAAGAGTTGCGCATTTTGTATGGATAAATCTTAAAATATGTTTTTTTTTTCTGTGAAGTTACTATATCCTTCAAATCATTGAAGAGGATAAAGGTTCAGGTTGTTATGTTTTCCGCAAGTGGGGTCGTGTTGGAAACGAAAAGATTGGAGGAATCAAACTGGATGAGATGTCCAAACAAGATGCAATTCAAGAGTTCAAACGTCTCTTCCTTGAGAAAACTGGGAACTCATGGAAAGTGTGGGAAGAAAAGACAAATTTTCAGAAGCAACCTGGCAGATTCTTTCCTCTGGACATTGTAATTATATTGTATTTCGTTTTGTTATATATAGCGTTTTTCAAGTATTACAGCCCATACTTTTTTAGCTGTGCCAGTTTACTGACATCAGAACAATTGATTTTGTAGGATTATGGGGTCAATAAAGAGGTCTCTAGGAAGAAAAATCTTAATGATGCTGTCAGCCAACTTGCTCGTCCATTAGTAGAATTGATTAGGATGCTCTTCAATGTTGAAGCCTACAGGTTTCTTAACCCATACACTATTCATTTATTTTACTTTATATTTTGAATTTCGAGAACGGGTTTGCAAGAAATATTTATCTTTTGCAGGGCTGCAATGATGGAGTTTGAGATCAATATGTCAGAAATGCCACTAGGAAAACTGAGCAAAAGTAATATCCAGAAAGGTACTTGTCTCCAGTTCTACTTTGTGAATAATTCCTTTAGTGGAGATGCAGAAGTGATCTCCTTGTTGTGTTTCCAAACTTGTTCTTTATGGAGAATGCTAAACTATTTTTCTTACTGCCTAATTTTAATCTTCTAATAGACTCCTTCCTTAATATGTTATCCAGGTTTTGAGGCGTTAACAGAGATACAGAATCTTGTAACTAGTAATGTGCATGATCCTTCGTATAGGGAAAGCCTGATTGTTGATGCCAGCAATCGCTTTTTCACTATGATTCCTTCTATCCATCCACATGTGATCAGGGATGAGGACGATTTCAAGTCAAAGGTAAATCTCTGCCTGGATGTGGATACGTATTCCATCTTTTGCATGTTTTCAAGGTCATCTGATGTCTCTTTTTGGGTTGATTCATTAGAATCTTTCATATTCTTGTTTTCCTTCTTCTAACATTTTTATGCTTGGCCATACAGTTTTGTTTTCTCCTTTTGGGTGTACTTTTGGTTTGAAGACTTAGTTTACGGGGGTTCACTTAACCCAAAACTCACTGGCCCCTCCCCGTGCATGGGCAGATGAGATGCACATATGTTTGGCCACTTGAAACTGTAGGACTAGTGTACTTGTTTTCCTAGTGATAAATTTGTGTGCATGTGAATAAGGGCCCTGAAATCTTAGGGAACCTATCGAGGCATTGATTCTGTGCACATGCCTATTACTCTTATAAATGCTTTTGTGATCCTGACCATTCTTCCAATGTGTTGCTTTTTGCCTTTTCAAAACCCAGCTCTTAGGTGTGCTAATAGTTAGTTGTTCAAGCCTGTGTATGCTAAACATTGGTGGTCTGTCTATCGGAATGCATTAGGGCATAGATGGAAATTATTCAGTTCTACTTTCTTACCTGTTTCCTGGTTGGACTGAATGATGATTTTAAAAGAAAGAACTTGAGATTGCCTGGACAAGGGAGAAGAAAGTTTTCATGCTTTCTCTGGCTGAGCTCAATCTCAGATGTCAGATGTTTATTTGGAGCATTTCAAGCACACGTCTCTTTTTATACACTCTCTCTCTCTCTCTCTCTCTCTCTCTCTCGCGCGCGCACACACACACACACACAAATTGGCTATATATATATATATATATATGGGGCCGGATCCGGGGATATATAAAAAAATATTTTATCTCAATTGTTGAAATTAACGGTTGAGATTAAAATACTCTCTCTCCTCTCGTCCATTGATGTTCTCTCTCCTCTCCCTCCACACCTTTTTCCCTCCCCATATCCGGGGAATCCAACTACGACGACGGCAATATTTTTTCGGCAACCATCAACAAAAATAGAAGTACGAAGATGGGTTATAGCAAGAATTTTTAAATTACAACCATCGAGGTCTAATTAATTTCGGTCCATAAAATTTTTTGAGGCACTCCTTCATGAGTTGTCACAACCATCACCTACAACAGGTATCAAAAAGCTATTTTATCAATTCTCAAGTGAAGACGTCAGTAGAAATTAATGGCAAAATTAAAAGTTTAAAATTTAATTTGTAAATCATATCAAATGAGGCGAGAAAAATATATATATCCATATGCCTCTACAATGCCTAATTAACTAATAAAGGGCAATGATCCACTCAAAGAACAGATCTAAGAAGAATTGAAATCCTTAGTAAATAAAGAATTCAAGAAAACCAATGGCAATTGATCCAATTGAGCAACTGCCTTAACCCAAGCATTGAATGAGTGTCTCGAAAATTTTAGGGAGCAAAATTAATTGAATCTCGATGGTTGTAATTTTTGAATTCTTATCATAACTCATCTTTGTACTTTTATTTTGTCAATTGTCGCCGGTAAAATATTGTCGTTGTCATAGTTGGGTTTGCCGAATATGGAGAGGGAAAAATGTGTGGAGGGAGAGGAGAGAGAACATCGATGAAGGAGAGAAGAGGAGAGAGAGAGAGTTAATATGTAAAGAATGGGAGAGAGGAAAGATAGTGTTTCAATCTCAGTCATTAGTTTCAACGGTTGAGATAGAGTATTTTTTATGTGTTTTTTTACGTGTCCCCGGATCCGGCCTCTATATACATAAGAAAAGATAAGAAGACAAAAGAAGGTATTTTAATTTTTTATCAATTAAAACTAACAACATTCGTAAGAAATAACATTAGGAGAGAATCGGTCCAATAATTTATAAACAAAGAAAGGTCAATGCATTTGTTAGAACCTCATGAGATATATATGTATTTGTCAAAAACCTCAGGGAGCTCAGCGCAATTCACGGACTAAAATTTGGATTAATTCAAGTGCTTCTTTTACTGCCACGTGTCCTAATATTCGGCACGAATACAAAAATTATGGTATACAATCGGTACAATAGGTAATTCTACTCCAATTGATATTTTGAATTGCCATCTGTTGTCAACTTTGACAGGGTTAAAAATTTATGAAAGTCTACTGCCTTAGAAATTTAACTCATAATTTTTTTTTAAATTTAAAATTAATAGTCACGATTCATTTATATTTTGTGGTCTCATTAATTTAAGTCAATCATAATCATTAATTTTGAATTTGGAAATAATTTTTTGGTTTAATTTACTGTAACATTACTCTAAAATTTATGATGTAAATAGCTAGACAAACATTTTCTCAGAAAAACAGAATTAAAAAAAAAAACCCCACGTTTCAGAAAATACCGCAAATGTAGATTAATTCTCAAAAAGTCCGAAATTGTTCCCCAACAAAGAAACATTTTGACAAAAAATTTACTTGTTTAATTTTTTATTTCAGTTCACCATTAAAGACGAGATATAAGTTAACCTATTTTGACTTATGTTTCATTTTTTCTAAATTATTTCTTTTTTACTTTTTTGACATAATTTTGTACGTTTCTGAAATTTCTTGTCGAGACGAACCAATAATGTACAAAATTATACGACCAATATACTACAAAATTATAATTTTTTGACATAATTTTGCACGTTTCAGCATTTTGCTTGTTAACATTGACCACTATTAATCTCATAACCATCCAATATTTGTTCTTTACTATACTATCAACAAATTGATTATATGAACCGATATACCAAAAAATATAAGTCAACGAGATTGTAAGGAGCGAATACCTTACAGTGATAGTCCACCAAATACTATATTATCACACAATTTTGATTCGGAAAACGCCGGTGTAATTATCATAAAAAACTCATTTGGATCTTAGGTGCTATCAATTTTTATAGGGCCAGTCCATACAAGACAAAAACTCTAGCTTTAAATAGGCCTCCCACAAGTAGACGGTAGAATAGGTCACCCGATAACTAGTCGGCAATAGATTGGGAGTAACCCCGAAGCCGACCGAATACCTCAGCTGTCCAAAAAAAAATAAAGAACCCTTTTGGCCAGCACTCTTTTTGGGGATATAAAATGCAGCAGGATCTTTAAAGTATTCATAAAAATGGAGAAGAATCTATACCCACAAGAATCAAACTTATGTTTGGAGGTCAGCAATATATTTTAAGTTGGCTCCCATGATCTTCTGTTTAGATTCATTGAACAAATTTTGGTATGTAAAAGGTCAACTGTTATGAGTGGGGGTGGTGTGTGTCTCCTGGTCTGCTGGTTATGAGAAACACAGGCTAACAGATATTGGCTTCAATATATACCAAAACATTAGCTAACTTTCTTTGTTTATCTTGTTTACAACTTGGACAGATTCCTATCACCATTGCCAACTATTTTGTTTTTTTTTTTTATAGTTGAGGTATTCGGCAGGCTTTGAGATTACTTCCAACCTAATACCGATTAGTCCTTGGGGGACTAATCCCACCGTCCACTTGCGGGGACTCTAATTAAAGTCAGAACATTTTACCATGTATGGACTGGCCTCAAAAGAGTTGATAACACCTGAGAGATTTCGAACCTGAGACCTATAAAGGAGCATATGTTTGTTTAGTCGAAGAGGATGTTATTTTTTGTAATGGTTGATACTTTGAGTTATTTGTAAAATCAAATACCAACTTAACCGGTCAAACAATTGATATTATTTTTGTACCTATGAATAATCAACTTACAATAGTATCTCCAATTGCAATTCCAACATTGGTTTGAACCACAATCTGAATAATCAACTTACAATAGTATCTCCAATTGCAATTCAAACATTGGTTTGAACCACAATCCATGTTCAAAATTGTTTTTATCATCCATATATTTGATATTCTTAGACAAGTACAAACATCTCAATTTCATTTTTACACTACAAGAAAGAAGACTTTTTATGTCAAGCTTTGGCTGTCGCAAAATGGGGTCGCCTTAGATGAGGTGGTAAAAAAAAAAAAAGCAAAACTTTTTACTACGGAAAGTACTACTTTTTACGACGGCAAATTTTTCGACGCAAAGGTATGACTTGTTGCGACGGTTAATTTTTTGAAGCAAAAGTATGACTTGTTGCGACGGATTGTAAGCCGTCGCACCTTTTGCGACATCATAATTAGCCGTCACAAAAGTGTGGGAATTTTTTGCATCGGGTAAGTAGTCGTTGCAAAAAGTAAGCGACTTTTTGCAAAGGGTAAATGCAACGCCCCAGCTTTTGGAAGTGCTAATTAAAAGAAATTAACTAAAAATACAACTAAATTTTCATTTCATAATTTAATAAAATACAAGTTTAAATTACAAACAAAACATACAAAGTTAAAAGAAGTATATTTTGAAATTGGATAACAGAGCACTAAAACCTAGTCTACGTAAATCATGGTTCTATCGAATCTTATTCCGAGTTGATGTTGGCAATCGATGACTAAAAGCTCGAGTTGTTTTGTCCATCTTTGGTACTTGGCATAAAATGTCAAGGGCAAAGAACTTACATAATGATTGATGTGGCTCAGTAAATAATCATACTCGTACGTATCAATTTATGCAACAAATCAAAATCTACATGATATGAACATGTAATGAATAGCGGAAGCAATATACACTACAAGAAAATTAGGATCTACCAACGGTCAAAAGCGTCGCTAGAAAATGAAAAAACCGTTGCTAATGTTTATACCAATGGTCAAACAACCGTTCGTCAAACCGTTGTGAGATACCTGTCGCTGTAGGGATATACCAACGGTTTTGCCAAGCATTGGTATATAGATATTGTTTTACCAATGGTTGTTCTAGCAACGGCTTTAACCGTTGGGAAATGTCAATTTTAGTCTTGCCATACAAACCGTCGTATGTTGTGCACAACCGTTGCTATTGTATGAAATAACCGTTGTCATATTTCTTTTTCTAAAATATCAAATAATTTCCAGAATGCAAATTATACTTGCCAAATTGGTTGTAATATACACTTGTTTGTCAATACACATGTTCTTAGGACGACAATTCAATTGTTTTCAAATAGAACAAAAATAACATCATAATACGAAAATCCATCTACAATATTCATATATGCTTAGCATATATATCTCTAATCGTGCTTAATTAATATGATACCAAAATAATTCACAATATTAATACTTAATACATGTCCAAACACAAATCACAAAAATAGGATAAGTGGCCATCTTTGTGAAACCTCCATGAAAATAGATATCCAGTACTCAATGCTTCTAAATAGACTTATTACCTGCAACAAAAATAAAAAAAAAAGAGATTAAATAAAATTTTCAAACAACAGACAATTATGAATTGCAAAACTGCATAAAGTACAACTGACATATGGAAACCAAAAAATGTGAAATCTATGGACCACATTGAATAATCACCAATACTAGAACATGGGGGACAAAAAAAAATCAATAACACTATGTAGTCTTACGCTTGTTCATCCCTTTGGAAACGTATCGGAAACGTTTCCCCAAGTATCCGAAACGTATGCATTGCGTATCCAAAATGTATCTAAAATTAAAATAATTTAATTTTAGTACTGGATACTTCTTAGGCATATCCGATACGTATCAGGGCGTATCGGGCGCGTATCAGTATCCGATAAGTGTCCGATACGTTTTGGATACGCAAAATAAAATATGGATATTTCAAATTCTCATTCAGAAAACTGAATCCCAAATCATATTATTTCAAACTCCCTTTGCATTCACACTAGTTGCATACAAAATAAACACAACTAGAAATACAATCAATTCCTCAACCACAAACACCAAAGGAACCCATGGAGATGAGAAAACATTGTAAACTGTATATGCAAAACACATGCAGAATCCAAGCAAAATAGCACTTCAAACCAACTTCAAAAATGAAAACAGACTACATGCAGATTCCAAACATGGAAGCTCTGCCTAAGACAAGCCAATGGAATACCAGCATGAACATAAAAATGAGGGGCCTATTTTCGACAAACTCAAGTAACAGTCTCATGGAGTGAGTTCGCCTATTCATCAATCATCATAGGCCAACAAAAAAACATGAACATAAATTGGCCACATAACTTTACAAAATGAGACAAGATGAAAAACTTTTGCCTAATCTTAGAGATAAAACTAATTACTATGATGCTATAATAGAAAAGGAACACAATTCAGAACTTACTTTATTCTTGTCTAGTTTTAATAAATTCAGCTCCTCCTGAAAGGATCCATTTAGCTTCTATTACTCAAAGGAATGAAAAAGAGGATCAGCCGAAAAATTTAAGAAGACCTATTGTAACGTTGCAATCGGCCTTAGATTAGGGAATACCTTGTAAACTGTATTTGCTAACTTGCCACGTTCTTTCTCAAGTTCCAAACCTAAGCTTTTTATGTGGGAATCATGAGCTTGCTTGAAGCTCTGCCAGAAACATGTTTCTCTTCTAACAAATCTGAAAGATCCTAGAAGCCATTCATATGTCTGTTGTTAACTTCAATCATTATGGACAATGAAATCAAACAAAACCTTATTATTAACTTCAAAAAAGGAAAGAAGGACAACAGAATTCATCATGCCTAGAATAAAGTGAGAATTACTTAGAGAATGCGCTAAACTGAAACATTATCAATCAAAGAATATTAATCAGAAAAGGTTCTACAAACTTGGAAACATTAGCAGAGTAGCGACAAATTCAATTTTTGGAAATATAGTATCAGCACCCAAAGTACAGCAAAAAAAACTGATATGTATCCATTAAGCATAAAACCACGGGCAATACTTGAAGTGTACTCTAGGAGAAAAAATTACATAAAACTAAATTGCAGCAAAAGTTTCTTTGTAGTGGAGGGAAAAAAACACTTCTTTCGATATAGTATTAAGAGTTTAGATGCTAAATACTTGAAGCAGATTAGCCAATCAAAATAATGGATATGTAATTGGGGAATCACATACTATGTTTCGACTGGATAGCATTGAGGTATGGTAAAATCACTTACTATACTCAATATGTGAACATAGCAGTTAATTGTAAAGAAATAAACCCAACCAGAAGAAAACATAAAAAACAATGCATGATGTATTCATTGGGGTTCAAACTGGGAAATCTTCAGAATATGTTTGATCGATCAAAACTATTCCCCAATTCCTTGCAGAAGTGTTACGCAACCAATTGAACAAGAATCGTATCCTCAACAATCTCATTAGAAATCAATTAAAAAAAAATTCATCAAACGAAAAGTAGTTTAAAGTTATTAGGCAGTGATGTTTGTTGTTATATTAAATCATAACCCAATCCATTCCCAAGCAATGCGAGAATCTCTATTAACAGTTACTTTAGATTTCCATTATAACTTAATCATTGAATGATATTGTTGACAATACTACAGTAAGGCGTTGTTTATATGTTGCCTAACATCTAATTCCATTTTGGGTACTATCAACCAAGGTGTGAGGCAGATCAAGGATTCAAAGAACTACTTCTAACATCAAATAGCTGTAAGTCACCCCTTTCATTTGATGCAGACAGCATAATACAGACAAATTAGTCAAAAAATATGTTACAAGATTACCCGGATGAATCTCTTTGAAGTCGATCAGCCAGCAAGCAAGTAGTTGCTCCCGCATACAATCCAAAGAACCCGACCGGTTTGCTAAATGAAGTAGCGTAAACCTGGAGAAACTACAAGTAGGACTCTAATCAAAATGACTGGCAAAATTGACATTGCTACTAAATAAAAAGAATAGAAAGTAGAAAGAATGCTTAAAGGCAATCTTGATGGCCAAAGAAAGCAGCATAATGCAAAATTGAATACTTAAAAGGGCATACTTGTTCTAGTGTATTAGCTCTTTGATGACATACTGTGCACATTGTAAGGTATGAAATTGTAGAAATTCAGTTTGACATTTTGTCGAACACATAAACTACAATTCTATTGCCTTCCAAAATTAATTACACCCCTGTGCGTGTCTTTACCTTGAGGTAGTGAACATCACTCCCACAGGTACCAATAGCTTCCATCTTGACTCTAACATCATGTGGACCTAAATTTATGAAGAATAATATCACGAGGGATAAAGAATTTAGCAATCACTAAAGAAAAAGTTAAAAAAGATCAAATCAAGCCCCAACGTACAACTTTGATTTATAGAAAACATACACACAGATCAATATATGAAAACTAGTACCAGGTTTCCTTCCTCATAATCACAAACCTGAAATTCACAGATAAAAACTTTCTGGACATACCCCCTATTAACCTTTTCTTTTAACTACAATTTCAATCAATTAGTAAAATACAATCCTAGTACAAGTAGATTTGCTTGATCTGTTAACCATTTCATCATAGTCGTGCACTCAGAATTTTATTTGCATAAAACACAACTTACCACAGGGATCGCCCACTCCACAGGAGATAGCGGACGGCGGAGGAACTGTAGCTGCAGCAGAGGAAGAAGGCAGAGGCGGAGACTCTAAAAGGCCACTAGGAGTGAAAGCAGTGTGGATCGAAAGTGCTTCAAAGTGCAAGAGAGAGAGAGAGAGAGAGAGAGAGAGAGAGGAGGGAAAAGAAAATTTTGGCGCTCAATTTTCTTTGCCGGTTGTATATAAAAAGAATGCTATTAAAGAACCCTTCACTATATCAACGGTCCAAGAAAAACCATGGCAATAAAAAATCAATGTACCAACGGTCCAAAACAACCGTGGCAATAGAGAATGAATGTACCAACAGCCCAAGAAAAACCGTGGCTACATACTTGTTTATAGCAACAATTTTAAAAACATTACTATACCTAATTTTTACCAACGGGTTTTTAGACCGTTACTACTAAAACCGTTGGGAAATCTCAATTTTCTTGTAGTGATACAAGTGTTGAAATACATGTAACTGAAATTAATAATTGGGAAAATATCAAGAGTTCAAGAGTAATTTCTGAGTCGTCCACAACTTTTGACCCTTGCCCGACTAGTCAAACTACCTATTTGACATTTTCTTCCAAGTGCCAAAGTTTTGGATATGCTCAACCACATTAGCCTTGAATATATAAAAGGATCTCAAACTCTTGTCCATATTTTGGTTTTTCTCCTCAATCTAGAGCTTAAACCATAGTGCTTCCAAAGACATCTCCATATTTTTTAACATAGGATAGCTCTTGAATTCCTTCCACTCAATGGACAGCTTGTGCATTACAACAATCATTTGGAAGGCTTCACTCAAAATCATGCCTTCAGCTTTGACCTCGTTGAGAATAAGCTGAAGCTCCTAGATCTGACTTTCCAAAGTCTTCGAATTCACTATGATAAAATCCATGAACTGGATAACTACAAACTTCTTGACAAAGACACTCTCAGATGATACCTCAATAACTGTTGTATAGAGAATGCTCTAGTGCATTCATCACATAATTCTGGCAAAGGAAGTTAAAGTGCTTCCAGGCATCTAAAGCGATACAGACCTCGTCATTAGTCTCATCCTTCCGCACCACAGGTGCATCATTTGTCAAGAACCTAGCAAGGTCCAAAGTCATGAGATAAAACATCTTCTATTGCCACCTCTTGAAGTCAATACCAATAAACTTTCCTGACTTATCAACATGGCAAATGGAAGACTTGGCAAGGTAGCACTTGCAGGAATGCTTTTTCCATTGTTGTTGCCTGATCCAAACACATTGGTAAGTACATTTTTAATCAATATGTTTACTAGAATAAGATCAAACACTCATTAAGGAACATATCTTAAACATACAGATAGAACATAACATAATTGAATCAATAGTTGAACTTAATAACCAAGTATGTCCAACATCTGTCATGCATCATCTTACCCCAAAGATCCTAGGGGGCCATTCCCTTGGCAGGAGTTCTAGGAGTAGCCCCCCTGTCTAAGGGTAGAGCCTTTAGTGGGGTTCAACCTGAGTAACAATTCTAATCCAATCACTTAGGGTTGAGTAGATCGGCATGGATATTAACTATACAATAGTGTCGTGAACTAAGGTTCAATACTTTAAGCCAACCAGCGGATAAGTACTACGGTTCGAGGACGCACAAGGTCGAACAACTAAGCCAAGTACCAACAAACCGAGCTAATCATTAGAGTAGTGACTAGTTTGAACCAAACACATGATCCATACCGAGTAGTGTCAAGGCTGAAGCCAAGTAGACTACTCCAAAGGCCGAAGGCTGCCATCCGAGCCAAATACCAACTGGTTTTCGTAAGTCAAGAAATCTATTGTCAACATGATTGACTACCGATTTGAGGCTGAGTGGTGCACGACTGACTTAGGCCAAGCATATCAAACAATCAAGGCTGAGCTAACCAAACCTTTAGGCCATGTCTGATCCTCATCCACTGGCTGAGATCGAACCAGAAGTCGTAATTAAACCAAAAGTCAATCCATGTACTAACGACTGAAGAATATCTGTTCAATAACAACACATAATTATGCGAACAAACTTCGATCTTCATTGAACGATTAGTCCGAACATAATATATCGTCTGAGAAGCCCAAAAACTATGAACATTTCAACTTCAAACTTCAAACTTTAAATTTTAAATTTTTTTTCAACTTTGAATCCAACTTCGAACATATTTTTCTCCTTTGACGTCATTTATCCACTTCGAATTCAAAGGTCACAACATGTATTCAAAAACCAAAATCTGTTTTGTAAATCAATACCAGAATTCGAAGTAGGAATCAATGCTTGTTGAGAAAAATAAATTCGAAGAATACTCAGAATTCCAAAAAAAAATACATCCATTGAGAATTAAATCAATAATTACAAAACAAAATCAAAGTTACATAATATGAACCGGAATAAACTAATCAAACATAAATTGAAAAACCAAAATATAAACCAATACGATACGGAACCGAGTCTTGATGCATACACAATCACCTTAAGACTAATTCATCGCCTCACCTTAAAATGACTCAATCGAACGGAAGAGCACTGACCTTCATCCACTTGTCGAATTTTACTACGTCTACCTCTCTCCCCAAGAACACAAAAATGGGAAGGAAAATATGAAGGTGCTTATCGAATTTTACTATATTTGTGAATTTTACTTCATCTACCTTTGAGTTGTGGACATCAATAGCATGTATGAATAAAACCTTTTTGATTTTCGCAAGACCCTCCGATTATCTCGAATTCATTCATCCAAAAAATTCAAAACCCTGCCTTGTCTAATTTGTGGATTAGGCGCGCTGGATTGGGCTATTTGTGCTTAATCCCATGCAATTCCATGTTTGGTTACCTAAAACTGAACAAGGACAAATAATTCTGAAATTATTATAATACCTATATGTGGGGTACTATTTAATTTAAGGGGGAAGGATGAGACTCATTTAATCTCGTTTGTGCTAACCATTGCTCCACCACCACCGTCACCGCAGCCAACTCCAACCACCACCACCGTCACCGCCGCCAACTCCAACCACCACCACCACCACCACTGCCACTGCCATCTTCAACCACCACTCCTGCCACCTTGTCGCCACTGCCACCACCACCACCACCACCACCACCACACCAGCTCCGCCACCACCATGTCATCACTGCCTCCAACCACCTTCACCATGTCTCCACCACCACCCCACCACAACGATGACGCCACCACCACGTGACCACTACCACTTATGACCACCACCACCATGCCACCACCTTCAATCACCACCACTACCCACCACACCATCGCCACATACGTATATTCACACAATTTCAACAAAATATCTTTGTTTAAAACCCTAAACATCCGAGTGAGATATCCTGAAAATAATCCAGTCCAAATCAAACATGAAATTATATTGGACTAGTATTAAAATAGTATCAAGACAAATAATTCTAAAACTATTAGTCACAGGACTATTAATCCCACCAATTTTAATCCGCGAATCAAAAGAAGCCTTTGAAATTTCTAACACTTATTTCATTCGGGGCGACACACCTTTTCTTTTTAATTCAAGACCATAACATTTATAACAGTGAAGGCTACGTACATGGGAACCCAACAGAATTGTCAAACTCTGCTTTCAAAGCTTATCAATAAAAAATTATCTTACATTTGGAGATGTATTATTTCAAAAACAAATGGTTCTGATACAAAATGTAAATTAAAATTATGTTCATACGTTTATGCGAAAACACAATTCAACATGATATTGAATACGCGGAGTCTACTTATGATAAAAATATCAGTTTTGCTATTAGCACAGAACAAGCCACTGAACAACACAGGAAAAGACATGGAAGGTGCTCACAAAAAGACATTATTTTGTGGAGAAGTTAATTAAATAATAAAATGGTCCAAAACGACGTCGTTTGGGACCCCCAAATTTCTGTCGCAAACCTTGATATCGTAGTTATCTCTCTCATGTCCGTAAAATTCACCCTCAAATGTCCCCCTCTCTCTCTGTATCTCTCCCATATCCATCACCACCGTCGCTAGAAAATCAAAAGAACATTTGAAAAAAATTGGAGGCCTTTGTGACACAGCTATAAAGCTTAAAAACCCAGGACATCCACATGGGAAGTGGGAGGATATTCTTGAGATAGCACTTCTGAGGTATGACATAGGAAGCCTTTCGTTGGAGAGTGACCGAAAGCCTTTTTGCTCCATCGTAGGCGAAGCCCAGTTCCAAGCACCTGCAGCTAGAAAATCAACTAAACATTTGAAAAAAATTGAAATCATGAACATTTCCTTTGTCTAGGGTTAGGTTCTGATTATTATCCGAAATTGAGCAAAATGTTGATACATGTATACGTATTTTTATACACACACATATGATTTTATCATAAAGAAGAGGAATTGAAATGGATTTGCTAACCTGAAGACGATTATGAGTTGCATTCTGTTTCGGTTAGGTTTGTGTCCATTTGTAATTGTATTATTATTGTAATAATATCATAACAAATTGCTCAAAAGGGTTTTAAACGAAAAATGTCATGGGTACTAACCATGTGTACAAATCATATACAAATAATTAGGCGTCAATCTCTCACTTTCTCTTGGACCCATTTGTTTGTCTTCTCTCTCCCTCTCTTTCTCTCTCTATGAGAGACTTTCACTTAACCATTTGTCTATAAAATGCAAAATCTAGTTGTTGGGTAAGATACCCAGAGACTGGGTAGGCTTTGTTCTACAAGACATTGGGCTGGGGTTCAGATGGCCACGATGGACAGTTGGCCTACAAAATGGGACATGGCCGACTCAACCATGGGCCACTATCGGCCCGATTTTTAGCCTGATGTGCAATTGTCCTATTGTGTCGACTCTACTCCTCCATTTTGGGCTACTCCCAATTTGTTACCGAAGCTCGAAAGCCTACAATTACCCATGGATTCTATAAGGTGGTAAAAATTGGTATACTATAAAGATAACCACCTTGGTTATGGCAGCATCTGATTTCTCACTTTCTCACTTTTTATTTTTTGTATTTAGAAAGATAATAAATCGTTAAAAAACTCTCCAACTCTGTGGCGGAAAGACATTCTGATAATTAAGTTAGCACTTAAATCACAAGAAATGTTCTAATTTTGTGCATATAAAGTCGATCACTATGTACCTTTCACCTTAGGTGTGCACCTTAATTTATAGATTTGCTGATTAATCAATTCGAATTGTCCTAGTTTCTAATTTCTCATTAAAAATTAATTAGAAGTGTCTTCTGATTGACCACTAACTATAAGAATAGAATTTATCTAAGTTGAATTGGTGTAAGAATCTTCGGCCTTATTTGATTAGAATCATTTCCAAGATGGTCGGTATTCAAATTTATCTTTTCTCAATTTGTTTGTCCGCCTTTCTCACATTGAGAAATCATTCTGACCACATTTCTCAAGTCGGTTGTTACTCCATCTATCTTGAAAACGTGTGCACATGCGTGAGAGCTCCCACTTGTCAAGCTAATCAATACATCAATAATTTACTTCGGAAACACTCAATATACTCTATTAAATTTTACATTCTTTAATTTTTTTCTCAACTTTATCTGTTTCTTCCCAAGCTACTAGAGTAGGCAAAGCTCACCTGAATCCATCGAACAAATATCTCCTTCTCGAATAAATATCACAAATCGTGACATGAAAACCATACCATGTGATTCACATCGCATGACAGTTTTTTCAGAACCCAACGTGTTTCTCACGCGCATGAAGCCCACTCAACTTCCCCAATATCTCAAAACTTTTCTCCCTCTTACTTTTACTTTTAACGTTTTCCTTTCTCTCCAAATGTTTTCTTCCTCAACTATTCATCTCCCCTTCCATTCTATGAATTCACTGTCCTTCCTTTGTCTTTTAGGCTTCCTATCCTATGTCTCTATCTTCTTGACCTTGACTCGAGGCTTTTCTCTCTGTTCTGTAAGTTTTGTTTTAATTCTTGCATTACAACATAATTCGCCTTGTTCTCATCCCCTTAAGAGATGGGAATATATAGACAATTGCTTAAAACACCGGCAAAAATGGAGAAATTTTGTCGGTGGTATAACATCCCAGATAATGTTGTACTTGAATTGGACGACCCTCAAACTCTTCGTGATGGGGCCACCGGTGACAAACTACACATCCCCCTAATGCCAATTAATGAGGGCAGGGTCAAATTTCCTTTGTATAATCTTCCTTGTAGAGTCTTCCATTTTTATAACCTTACTCAAATGCATATTTCAATCAACACTTTTAGAATTGTAATGTCGATCATAGAATTGAATCAGATCATATTTATTGATCTAGGAATTTGGGACATCCAACATAACTACGATATGGCCAAGTCCCACTCAGATATGTACTATCTGAAGATCCGTAGGGACCGAGAAAAAATAGTCACCCACCTCTATGATTCCAATCGAGAAAACGACGACGACTTCCTTGTCGTTGTATATAACTAGGAGTTT